>CM035184.1:7451126-7462376 GCA_020233015.1 Callinectes sapidus
AAGTGCAGGGTAGAAGAGGGAGGGGAAGGCCGAAGGAGATGTGGATGCGCACAATGAGGCGAGAAGCTGGTGAAGAGTGTTGGGAGGATTTGGAGGAGTTGGCACAGGATAGATGGTGGTGACGTGAATTCATTGAGGCCCTATGCATCCCTCAGGGTGCCACATGAGTTGATTGATTGGTACAGGTTACATTGTAGCGAGGAGAGGGAGAGAACAGGAACAGGAACAGGAACAGGAGAGACATCAGGACGTGAGTGAGGCGGTGGTGGAGTCTTTACATTCGCATTCTCAAACACCTCTTTCCTTCACCTCCAGTATTTCAATTGAGACGGAGTTTTTAAGGTGGCGGTGAAGTCTTTGTATCTGTATTTTCCAACACTTCTTTCTTTCACCTCCATTATTTCAATTGACACGAGTTTTTAAGGCGGCGGTGGAGTGTTTACTTATGTATTCTCCAACAATTCTTTCCTTCACCTCCACTGTTTCAATTGACACGAGTTTTTGAGGTGGTGGTGGAGTCTTTACATTCGCATTCTCAAACACCTCTTTCCTTCACCTCCACTATTTCAATTGAGACGGAGTTTTTAAGGCGGCGGTGGAGTGTTTACATATGTATTCTCCAACACTTCTTTCCTTCACCTCCACTATTTCAATTGACACGAGTTTTTAAGGTGGTGGAGGAATCTTACATCCATATTCTCAAACACCTCTTTCCTTTACCTCCACTATTTCAACTGACACGAGTTTTTAAGGTGTTTCTATGATTCTAAAGGCAGAGTGACAAGATTCCTACACTATTAACCAGATAAACAACCTTGAAAACCCCGCTAACCATCTCTGTGGCTTTGGAAAATAGTCATGGTATGAGACTAAAGCGTTTCTGAATACGGACCTTAGAGCCGTATTCAGAAACGCCTTGCTTTCTGATAACGACAATATTTCAAGGCCACAGAAACGACTAACCGTATTTTCAAGACATTTTCTTCTTATACTCGTAATAATCTAGAAATCTTGCCACTCCATCACTAGAACCATACTAATAACCTTAGCCCTTTCAGTACTGGGACGCATTTTCAGATTTATTCTATTTATAATTTGTCGATTTTATACAGTGGGTATCAAAATAGTTCAGACTCTGGCCATTAATCTTCTGATCTCCATAGACCCTTCTTAATGTCCATAAAGCGTCTCATCACAGCCAAAACTCGTGGTAAAAATGTGTCCCAGTAATAAAGGGATTAAAAACACCAACATCTTCAACTAAAGCCATTGTAAAGCATTGATGGTGAGAGGGCTAAGCCTTTCCAAATACGGGTCTCTGTAATGTAGTAGTCCACAAAACAAAAGGGAGGAGAGTTTTTTTTCTTTTTTGTTTTCCTGGCGTAAATGAAGAGAGAGGCAATACCAACACACTCCATGAAGCGCTGGCCACGTAATTGGATTTGCAGCAAAGTACTCAACCATTTTGTGTGTTTGCTCGCACAGGATCATCTCGGTAAAGCTGTATAGGTGGTGGTGGTGGTGGTGGTGGTGGTGGTGGTGGTGGTGGTGGTGGTGGTAGTGGTGGTGGTGGTGGTGGTGGAAGTGGTGGTGGTGGTGGTGGTGGTGGTGGTGGTGGTGGTGGTGGTGGTGGTGGAAGTGGTGGTGGTGGTGGTGGTGGTGGTGGTGGTGGTGAAATACGATATACCCCAATGATTGAATACTCAGGGTATTTTTTTTACACGTACCACCACCACCACTACCTTCTCCTCCTCCTCCTCCTCCTCCTCCTCCTCCTCCTCCTCCTCCTCCTCCTCCTCCTCCTCCTCCTTATTTACTACTATATTTGTTTATTAACTACTCCTTATTACTCCTCTTTATTTACTACTTTACTGATTCATGACTGTCACCCTCCATACATGACAAAGATAGCTCGGAGTGAACGGTGACTACTTTTGCTCTCGATCTGTGAAGGGCTGTGGATAGTCAAGAGCTCTGACCGTTGGTGACCATCATCAGAATTCAATGTACATGGAGTCACCGTTGCAGGGGGCAACTACACGTACAATGTGCGGCGCCTTGTAAAGGACAGTACACATTTACAGTGGTTGTGCGGAGTTGGAACCTGAATGAATGCTGCGCCTCTCGAAAGCGCCAGGCAAGACTGCCACGCCACCTCTTTGGCTCCACACTGTGTCCACACATACACTTCACAACACTACCAACACCCACAGATAGCCCAGAGTTAACGGTCATCATTATTACCCTCGACCTGTGACGGGCTGTGTTTGGAGGGGGGCCTTGTCAATTATTGATCATCATTGAGAACTGAAGTACCAGGGATCAATGTTGCAAGAGGAAACCAGCATACGGCGTCCCTACAGGGAAAGTATGCTATCTCAGTGGATTGAACGGGGCTGGGGCCTAACTGACTGCTGCCTCCCTAGAAAGCGCCAAGCCATTACACACACACAACATTACATTTACCAAGCTTTAACATCTTCCCCCACAAACATTAGTTGTCAGTACATTACATGGTTCCTTTTCACTCTCAACTAAAATTCTATGTGGATTTTCTATAACATATGGTTTCGCCTTTTTTTCCTGCCAGTCTCGATTGGAGGAAGTGGTGGTGGGGAGAAGCCTTACGCTTTGCTGTTCTGTCTCTATCACTGGTAGTTAGTACATAATCCCAACAAACAGCCTAGTAAGGACCTCAGGATCTGTTGTTGTTTGTCTTCCGTTGTATTTCTCCTCCTCCTCCTCCTCCTCCTCCTCCTCCTCCTCCTCCTCCTCCACCCTCTCCTTTGGTCACAAGTCACCTTCTCCTCCCTTCTCTGGTCTATCAGTAATAATTCTGGTGTAGGTTTTTTACACAAACTTATTACTTTTTTTCTCTCTCTGCATTTAATCTAATCTCTCTTTAACACAGTTTCTATAATAAAAAGGCGACAACACGCAGAAAATATCTAATGCTTTGGTTGTGCTACCTCCTCCTCCCCCTCCCCTTTCTCCTCCTCCTCCTCCTCCTCCTCCTCCTCCTCCTCCTCCTCCTCCTCTTCCTCTTTCTCGCCTTACTTGAAGGAGTCTCTTTCCCTTTCCCTTCTTCCTCTTTATTTTGCTGCATTCACCTCCACACAATTCTCTATTCATGCAGTGAGAAGCAGCCCTGAGATACACATTCCGACATCAATTAAGTCCACTCGTTTTGAGGACATTATCAAATAAGACGAACTACAAGAAGCCATCTGACCTACACCTGCAGCAGTCCCTTCATGAGACATACCTACCTATTTTCACCTCGCATCCCCATCCATATACCTGTTTAATCTTCATTCAATTTCTATCGTTCCATATAAAGGTTATTTTGCAGTCCTTCTATGAGACATGTCTATTTCTTCCTCCATATAATTGTCTAATATTCGTTTTTCTATCATTCCACATAAAGGTTATTTTGCAGTCACTCTATGAGATATACCTATTTCCTCTTATCACCTCATCCATATTAACTGTCTAATCTTCTAATTTCCTATAATTACATGCAAAGTTTAATCATGATACATTCAAGAGAAAGTGAGGCGAGGCAAAAGGCGATTATTCGCTATACACGGACGAAATACTTCAAGAATCGCGGGGAAGATATGAAGAAAGACTAAAAGTGTAGCATGTCAACACACCATGAGTCGCCAGGAATCTTTACGAAAACCGCTCAATCACGCGGGAAATAAAAAAAAAAAAAAAAAAAAATCCTCATTAACCTTAATACGAAAACGAATGAATACGATAAATTAAGAAATAAATGAAGAAACACATAAATAGATAAACTCAGAGAGAGAGAGAGAGAGAGAGAGAGAGAGAGAGAGAGAGAGAGAGAGAGAGAGAGAGAGAGAGAGAGAGAGACGCACACTGTCTGGGCTTCCTCGGAACAATAGACAGCTCACTAATCTTCACGTCCAGCCTCTCCTCTGTGTGTTCAATGCTATTTATACAGATGACCACTGACTGCCGCGGCTCTAAGGTATGAAGTGCTCCAGGTTATGATTGTAAACACTAACACTCTCTCTCTCTCTCTCTCTCTCTCTCTCTCTCTCTCTCCCTCTCTCTCTCTCTCTCTCTCTCTCTCTCTCTCTCTCTCTCTCTCTCTCTCTCTCTCTCTCTCTCTCTCTCTGACACTCATACACAGAAATACAGACAAGGATAGATAGATAGATAGATAGTAGATATATAGGTAAACAGATAGCTAAATAGGTATAGATAGATAGATAGATAGATAAATAAATAAATAAATAAATGGGTAAACAGATAACTAAATAGGAATAGATAGATAGATAGATACACTGACACACACACACACACACACACACATACACACACGGCAGTTATGAAGTGAATATCCAAGAGTTCATTCATCCCATACATTTTTAGAAACAAAGAGAGAGAGAGAGAGACTTCCTACTATTCCTGCAAAGTGAAGATGAATACTTGCTACAATTCCCTTAAAAAAAAAAATAAAAAAAAACTATACACAGTAGCAAGAGATGGTAAGCGGGACACAGCACCAGCCACACACCACCACCCAGGTAATCAATCACTCACTCAGCCGCCACACCTGAAGCAATAATTACGTGCTAACCTTTTTACCCTGAAGTGAATCTGACGGAGCGAAGGGAAAATGTACATAGTGTCACTTTATATTCCCTTGTACAGCAGTGCCTCAGAGCAGCGCGTTCTAAGTAACCGTTAACGTGATTAGTTTCGTTACGGCAACTGTAAATTAATCCTTGTCAACCGTTATAAAAGCAGGTATGATAAAGCGGATCAGCCCAACAGACCCTTCAGTACTGGGACAAATTTTCATATTTATTCTGCTTATTATTCATCGATTTTTATACAGCTCCAGATATTCATACAGGGGATTGAAATAATACAGACTCTGGCCATAAATCTTCTGACCTTCATAGACCCTTCCTATGTCAGTAAAATCGTTCAATCATACCCAAAACTCGTAGTAAAAATGTGTCCTATTAGTGAAGGGCTTAACGGTATGCATTCTCACCAGCACCACTATTAGCATCACCACCATCGCGAACACATCTTAATCTTACACCAAAACAAATACTACATATCTCATAACTAAATTAAACCTCATATTTTCATTAATTTCCACGCAAAACGCGACGAGAGATAGAACTATTCACTTGAACAAAATACAATACGTGAAAGGGATTGCTGCATTCACTGTACTTGGTTAGGTTAATCTTCAAAGCAACAAAAGCAGCACGCAACATTACGAGTATGGTTCCGTATTCAGAGACGCTTTGCTCTCTCACACACGATAACTTTTCATGGCTACAGTGATGATTTGCGGGGGTTTCAAGTGGGTTTTCTTTTTCTTTTTTATCCATTTAATAATGCAGAAATCTTATCACTCTCCCTCTAGAGAAGTAAATGCACCTTAAATAACTCGTGTCAATTTAACCGCTTCAGTACTGGGACGGATTTTCATATTTATTCTGCTTATCATTTATCGATTATATACAGCCTCAGAAATTCCTGTGGGAAAATCAAAATAGCACAGACTCAGGCCATTAATCTTCTCATCTCCGTAGACCCTTCCTAATGCCAATAAAACAGTTTAATCATACCCAAAACTAGTAGTAGAAATGTAACCCCGTACTGAAGGGATTGGATAAAACCTTTTTGAAACAGTGGAGGTGAAGCACAAGAGTTCTTGAGACTACGAACCACTACGGTGAGGCCAAGGTGGTACAGACAGTATCAAGGAGATCGTTTATAGAAGCTACTAGTATGTACACCTTAGAAAAAAGACTAACCTAACCTAAGCTAACATAATATGGTGAGGCCAAGGTGGTACAGATAGCAACGGGGAGATAATTTATAGAAGCTACTATACCTTAGAAAAAACCTAACCTAACCTAACTTAACCTAAGCTAACCTAATATGGGGAGGCCAAGGTGGTACAGATAGTAACAGGGAGATCATTTATAGAAGCTTATGTGCTCAGTATTCTGAGGGAAAAAATAAACAAATAAAACCCGTCTCAATTCAAATCAACCTTTATGAAATAGTGGAAGTGGAGTAGAGGGGAGTTGAGAATACAAGCCTAAGACTCCTCTCGCCTTCCCACAGATGCAGGAGGGAGTGGGAGCGAGACGTGTAGGACGAGCCCAGGTCTGGAATCGCCGAGCATGTTTCAGCTCCAGCACCGTTTACGTCCAGTCAACATGGCGACGAACAAACCGGACAAGTAAGTGGAGGTGTTCCCGCCCTTGTCCTCGCTGCCTTCACTGTGGCTTTACGCGAGGCTCACCGATGTAGCAGGTTCATTCGCGAGGTAAGTATGTATGTATAGGGGTAATGTGTTGTAATTGGGTTTTGTTTCCTTCTTGTGTCCTTTTGTTGTAAGGGTAAGTGTTAATTTCTACTTAATTTCTATTTTCCGAAGTTAATATATCACTCAATTATTCCAAGTTCATATACGCCTATGACAAATTTGCAAAGAGACGATACGATTCTTTCTCTTTCAGATACGATTCAAATAGTTTCTCTCTCTCTCTCTCTCTCTCTCTCTCTCTCTCTCTCTCTCTCTCTCTCTCTCTCTCTCTCTCTCTCTCTCTCTCTCACCATCCCAGTGCCACTAGTTCACAGCCCTGTCACCAAGCTATTTCCATCCCCTCTCAGTCAGCACAGCCGTCACACATCAGGGAGAAGAAGACACAACTTTCTCTAACATCCCATCAGCATCCTTCATCGTTCCATCGCAAGCACAGCATCCGTCAGCATAGATTCCTTCCACACTTGCCTCATCTCAGCTTACATTCCACTATTAACTAATCTATCAGCAGCATTCACTTCACTTCACTTCACCCACACTCTCAAATTCAATGCAGGTGTTTGAGATGAAGTAGTCTGGACTCTCTGACTTCCACTTGGTACAGCTTTCCCTAATTACCAATCACGCTGAGGCATTATCATTTGTTTTACAGTCACATTCAACTTATGAACTGGGGAGAAATTACAAAAGGTTATTTTTTCATTGCTGACTTCACACATAGTTCAGGTGCTGGTAATTGTGTCGTGTTAAGCTCTTCTATACTATGACACATTTTTATACCTATTCTGCTTATTATTTGGTGATTTTTGCATTTTGTATGGATTAAAATAGTAAATACTGGCCATAAATCTTCTGGCCTTCATAAACCCTTCCTCATGTCAATAAAAACGTCCAATCATACCCAAAACTCAAGGTAAAAATGTATTAAATTGACGAAATGGTTAAGTATCATCTCTCCACCCACACTTCTGCCCTTACAACCCTCAGTGAGAGATATAAAAGACAAATTAGGAAAGGAAGACCAAAACATGCACTTGAACATGAAAGGATGGGAAAAGAATATATATACGTCTAGAAAAGGTGACAATTGACAAACACGTAAAATGCAGAAAGAGAAACGTAATGGTCACTTAATACCGAAATGGCAGTGTTTCTTCCTTACACCAATCAACACCTGTGCTGAGAAATGAATGAATGTATACTCCTACCTAAGCATAAGATTTCACAAGCATCACAGTTAAAATATCTTCAAATCTTCCTCGACTTTCCTGTGGATTCACTCTGCCCTAAACCCTTCAGTACTGGGAAGCATTTTCATATTCATTCTACTTACTATTGAGTGATTTTATACAGCTTCAGAAACTCATGTGGGGAGATAAAATTAGTGAAGACTGGCCATTAATCTTCTGACTTCTAGAAACCCTTCCAAATATCAATAAAACAGTCTAATCCTACCCAAACCACCAGATAAAAATGTGTCCCAGTGTTGAAGGGGTTAATAATGGAAAACACAGCAGAAAAATTTGGAAACAATTACCTGTACGGCGATCTCCATCACGGCTCACATTACAGGACATTAATTGGAGCGCCACGTGTGCTGATTAAGGTGCGCGCCGCCAGCAGGAAGCCAACCCTCCATCAACTAATTCGCCGGACGCTGAAGTTCTAATAGTGGTACTGGTATGAACCTGATGTGAAGAGAGAGAGAAAGAGGGAATCTATCAAGAGTCTGTCCAAAGGCTAGGCACATTGTTAGTCGGGTTCTCAAGGGCATTTTTTCTTCTATATTTCACACACTCTTTATTTAACTTATATGTACGAAGGGAAAGGGAAAGGGAAGGATCAAATACAACACCAGACAATAAAAAAACAAAAAACAATGATTTACCAGTCTCCTTATAGGTCCGAAAGAGTTAGCCAAAAGACAAGGATAAATTTCGCGAAACCTCACTCTTAAATAAAGTTAAATCATAGGAAGTTGGAAATACAGAAGTAGGTAGGATGTTCCAGAGTTACCTAATAGAATTACAACATACCTAGTTGAATATAAGTACAGACTTTCACTACAGTAATTATTTCACTGCGATATGCAACAATTCGCAACACTAATAGCAATGCGTGAAATCTTTATAAGCAAGAACAAGAAAGGAAAAAAAGCGTATATTTCACAATTCCTGTACAATACAATGACTGAAGGTGTGTATGGCATAAAGAAGATGTCTTAAAGTGGCTAATAATTATAAAAAAAAAACATACAAAGAATGAGAGGGTAGCAATTAATCGTGGAAAAGGCCAGTATTCAAAAACTCTCTCACCATCACTGCTTTCCCAAGGCCCCGGTTGAAGATAATCATAATTTAAAAGTATTTCTGGTGATGGATTGGCAAGATATCTAGTTTATTATAAGGAGAAACTGTCTTCAAAATCCATCGGTGTGTCTCTGTTCTCTCGGTGGCCTCTGAACATTGTCGCAGTGATAGAGAAAGGCGTCTCCGGATACGGACAAAAGAAGCGAGACACTCAAACACTCAGACATGCAGACAGACCACAAACTTTACTCCTCCACTCCTTCAACTCCACTCAGGTTAAGGCACGTGACTCCACTTACGTACTAATTTCGAGATAACCTGCTTAATTTCACTCCTCAATTACCTTTGCTAATTAGAATTTTAATCAGTCGGGGGGCAGCCGTCCCTACCTGGCAGGGCGGTGGTGTTGCTATTGATTAGAGCCACCCTGAACTTTAAACCAAATGAGGGTGAGACCTTTACCGGGGTTGTGGGAAGGTGTGGGAAGGTGGGTGAAGGGTGTGTGTGTGTCTGTGTGTGTGTCTGTGTGTGTGTGTGTGTGTGTGTGTGTGTGTGTGTGTGTGTGTGTGTGTGTGTGTGTGTGAGCGCCGCAGTACATACATAACAAAGAATCAAAGGTTATATAGGCATAAACAGAGCAAATAATGTACTATCTTGGGAGAAAAGAAGAAAATAACAGAGAAATAGAAAATATAACAAATGGCTAGATTAATGGATAAGATACGTGTGTGTGTGTGTGTGTGTGTGTGTGTGTGTGTGTGTGTGTGTGTGTGTGGGCTTATTTATTTATTTATCTACCTGCTTGCTGTTTACCTGATTATATACCTGACAGTTTGTTTGCGGTCCATTAATCACGCTGTCAATCGGCCTATCTAATATACATCTCTCTCTGACATCCCTTTGTTAGTGCGCTTGTTAGTTTGTTCATCTCCTTTACCTATCTGTCTGTCTATCTTTCAGTCTACCGTCCACTCGGTTAGGCAGTACGTGTTTGTCCATCTGTGTGCGTGCCTGTCACTGTTAAAAAGTTAATTCACCGACACAATATTTAACTCACTCTGAATTAAGCAACTCTTTGTCCAACCTGTCTTGTCACTCGTGCTGACTCACTCCACCGTGTCGCTCGCGTCGGCTGAAAAGGGCATCGTATCAAACATAAGGGAAAGACGGCACGCGATTCACCAGATGAGCACTACGCCGAGGCACGAATAGAGGCTTCAATCCATGACCTAAAGATACGAAGCAGATAAACAGATTCGAAGAGGATACATTAACTAATACAGGTAAAATTAATCAGTAATATATAATAGAATAAAAATGCGTACTATCTACTCAGTTCTTTCACTGTTATCTAGCGTATCTCTCTCTATGCCTCTTCAATACGGGGACGCATTTATATATTCATTCTTATTATTATTTGTCGGTTTTATACAGCTTCAGAAACTCATGTGGGGATTATTATAGTACGGACTCTGGCCATCAATCTTTTGACCTCCATAAACCCTTCCTGATGTCAACTGAATGGTCTAATCATATCCCAAACTCGTGGAAAAAAATGTGTTCCAGTGCTCAAGTGGTTAATTACTAATAAATCAAATTAATCACCAATATGTCTCTATTTCAGAAAGATTACCAACATAGAGTTCCTTTTTATTCACTGTACAGTACTTGTTATACACTGTTGATGAATGTTTGTATACTATTGCCTGTGACTTGAATGTTCCAAACGCTCCACTGGCCACCTAATAACACTACATGAACTAGAAAATTTCACACTGAACTTCCTCAATCCTCCCAGTCCTACTTTTTTTAATACTTGTAAAGATTTCACACACCAATTACAGAGCACAAAAATATATCTCATCTACAAAGGGACTGGCAAATTAGTGGGCCTTTTTTTCATTGTCTTGTGTTGCCCTTAGCCATTTTCCCCCTCTTACGTAAAAAAATCAAACAACATTATATCAAACACAGACACGTGACAGATACGCCATAATACATAGATCCGGTAAACTACAAGAAAACAACACCCACCACCACCACCACCACCACCACCACCACCACCACCTCACAAATTTAAATCGTGACATTCAATCCTCTTAACATTTGTTTGCTATTTGGCGCATCGAATGACATTTTCGAAACTTACATGCATAATTAATGTGTGTCTCCATTTACCTAGTTCGAATCTCAAATAAGCATGATCATCCTGGAACACTTGTACTGACGGACACCTGAAGAAATAAATACATACATGAAGAGGAAATAAAAGAGGTAGATAGAAAAAAAGATAAACAGAATGAAATATAGATAGATAAATAGATAGATAGATACATAAATAGATAGTTAAAAGGAAGAAAAAGAAACAGACAGATAAAAAAATAAATATTCAAATAAACAAACAAATCAAACAAAAGATGAAATTTAATTATGCATAAGTAGTTAGTGATGGGTGTTGATTAAAGACTGCCATCACCCATCTTCCTGAATTGAGGAGCTGTTTACCTTGCTCACCACCAGGAGTGAAAACATGACCCATCATTAGGAAGGAATACATATTAGGAGGAGGAGGAGGAGGAGGAGGAGGAGGAGGAGGAGGAGGAGGAG
>CM035184.1:7665006-7682392 GCA_020233015.1 Callinectes sapidus
GTAGTAGTAGTAGTAGTAGTAGTAGTAAAAGTAGTAGTAGTAGTAGTAACAGTAGAAGTAGTAGTAGTAGTAGTAGTAGTAGTAGTAGTAGTAGTAGTAGTAGTAGTAGTAGTAGTAGCAGTAGCAGTAGTAGTAGTAGTAATAGTAATACCATTATGCCTTTTAGTTTAGTTATCCCATCAAAAAGAAAGAGAGAAAACGTTTCCCTCCAAGCTATGACATCACCGTCACCCACCTACGTACACCACCACACTTCACCACTGTGCAACTCTATGCATCTCCTACCATCACCACTGTTACGAATCATCTCCTGCAGCGCAGCCCATCATCCTCGGCCTCACACATCACCCGTCACCACCCCTTCATCACTTCCTAACTCACACAGCCGCCCATCACTCCCGTTCACTGCCCATCATCCCCATTAAATTCATAAAAGAGACGAGAAAAGATGACAAATCTAATGTATAACGAACTTTTAACTGTCATCGTCTGTATACACAAGGTGAGAACAGGAGAGTAGATAAGAAAGAGGAAATTTTGTGCATAATTTGGCTCTTGAATAAGACATCATTGTTTACATCTCTCTTTTTTACTCATGTTGCTAATAAGTACATAAACCATTGCGTCATCTTTGTGATCTAATTTCTTAAGAGCTTCGAACACTCCTATCATCTCTCGTTTCCTAGTATTACGAGATAATAAACTTCTGAAGGAGGAGCAGGAGGAAGAAGACGAGGAGACTGTAGAAGAGTGATGATGCTTATTAGAATTACTTATGCTGCAGTAATGGTTGTGGTGGTGATCATGATAGTAGTAGTAGTATTAGTAGTAGTAGTAGTAGCAGTAGTAGTAAGAGAAGGTGCAGGGAGATGGAGCTTCAGACAAAAAGGAAGAGAAGAAACAATACAAACAGCAGCGGTAGCGATAAACACACACACACACACACACACACACACACACACACACACACACACACACACACACACACACACACACATATCAATCATTCCAAGCAATTATTCTGCCAGCACTTTCTTCCCTCTCCCTACTAGCGGCATTTCTCTCCCACGGCCATATATCTTCCCTTCGTCTCCTCTCCTCCCCTCTCGTGCCTTGCTCTCTTCCTTCCCACCCACTCCCTGTCCGTGTCTCTTTTCTCCTCTCTTAAAAATTCCGTCATCCCCCTTCGCCTGAATTTCCTCAACGTCCACTGAACAGGCCGTGTGTCATAGGCAAGCCGTATATTTAGACACACATCCCTCACCTTCCTTCCCACCGCTTATACATGATTTTTTTCGATTTTTCTTTTTTCTCCCCTCCTTCGTCTTGTTCCTCTTCCTTCTCACCCTCGTCTGTTCCTCCTACGAAGTTCCGCTGCTGTTTCTCTCTTCAGGTCCTTAAGTTTTGTTATTATTCTTTATTTTATTTTTGTAATCAGGGTTTCTTTCCGTTCTTTGGAGTATTCATGAGCGACATTCACAGTCTACGGCACCAGCGTTGTCTATTGTTTTCCACCTCTCTTGGGATGTCATATTACGTATTTCATGGAGAGAGAGAGAGAGAGAGAGAGAGAGAGAGAGAGAGAGAGAGAGAGAGAGAGAGAGAGAGAGAGAGAGAGACTGTGCCAGGGTATAAAGCAACAATAAAAGATGAAAAAGCAAAACGTTACCGCAAAAGGCCAAATCGACGAGTAATATTTGTATATAACGAGTGGAAAAATGTCGAGTGTTTGGCCCCAAGTCAGCGGTAGGCGAGCGGGCAGACATCTCCTTCATTTGCCTAATGGCGAGACACACACTATCCGAATTTCAATGGCGTACTCGTTCAAATTTTCATATCTCTCTCTCTCTCTCTCTCTCTCTCTCTCTCTCTCTCTCTCTCTCTCTCTCTCTCTCTCTCTCTCGACCTTTACGCACCAGTTTGCTCAGCGAGTTTTGTTGCTTCCACTTGCTTCGTGTTCATGGTTGCAGAACTTTTTTCATCATCAACCGCAGTTCTTAAAACTCAAACAAAACAAGAATTCGTGTTTGCCTCATGGCGCGCTCTCTTTTCTCTGGCTGTGTGTGTGTGTGTGTGTGTGTGTGTGTGTGTGTGTGTGCGTGTGTGTGTTTTCCGGAACAGCAGTTGAACACTTCAGAGGTTAGCTTTCATCCAGCTTTCCCTTTTTTTCTCGTTTTTGTCCATAATAATATATTCTTATATATATATATTTATATCTATATATATCTATCTATATCTATATTATATATATATATATATATATGAAACTCACTGTCTTCTCACACACCAGTTAATCTGATCGAAGGTATGTGACAAACAATGTGAAACACGAGTTAATTCAGGAGCGATTCATTTGTTGACTCGAACAGTGGACCGAACCCCACTGAATTCCTGCACAACTACACATTTTCCGTGCTATGAAGGGATTTGTTAACGCTGAGGAAATTGGAAAATGAAACACCGACGAGGAAGTAATCCCTTAATGCTGCAGAATGAGGACGTGTTTAACTAGCCGAGCAGGTCGTCGTTGCCTAGTTAGCTGTAGTACTTGTAATTTCACTTTGCTCGTGGAATCAAACCAACGATAAAAAAAAAAAAAAAAAAAAAAAAAAAAAGCTTCACGAATATCTCGAATTAATTTAAACCTTTGTTCGATTAACAGTGGCTCAACTGAGGCTTAAGGTATTCAGGCGTGCCAAGAGCGAGTAATTGTGACGAGAACTGGCAACACTGCAATACCTCCGACATTGGAAACACATTAGATTTCTTTGCGAACGTTCATGCACGGAGGACTCTTGTAATTACGCATATAATCAACGTGAAACAACCGTACCATGATATAAGAGTACTGAACTTGTTCTCTAAATTGTATTGTATGCATGGGTGATGAGACAATGGTGATAAACTGGTGCGGTTCAATAGTATAGCACTAAAGATCTAAAATACGTAACTCAAGTACTCACCTTCTCCACCACAGGTACTGCACGAACTTCAAAACACTGAGATGACACTAACGCTGTCAGGGAATGAACAGGACAGCCTTTAATGCATGGTGGGTTGGTAACTGAGCAGCCTGGCTGAGGCGGCGAGTTGGCCAAGAGGCTCGTCTGACGGGAGAGTAGCTACGTACTACTTGACACAGTGCGCAGGCTCACACGTGATGTCTTCACTCAATATTGCCGTAGCACGCAGTTCTTACGAAAATAAAAGAACCATTCAGTGAATTGTTACAAATTTTAATATAAAAAACAAAAACAAAATTTGACCATATACAAATTATAAAGTGGCCTGACATTAGCAAGTACAATACTGTCTGATAACTGAGAGTTAACTGCAACATGTGAAATTTCTCTGGGTCAAATGATGCTTCCTTTAAAACCTAGTCATGATTTCCAAAATCTTAAATACATGTCCTGGATACATGTTATAAAATATATGAGGTATAAAGCATGAATATTGTAGAGCTGTTTTTCGTCCAGTTAGCAGCTTCCACGTTAATTGTAGCAAAGCAGTACAAACTTATGATATTTCACAAACCTTTGATATATTTCATTAAACTTGCGTCTTTGTCACGCCAAGTAAAAAGAAAGAAAAAAAGGCAGACAAAAATGCAAGAAAAGTAACAGGTCATGTACAATTAAATAAATTATGTAGGTACAAAATGCCAAATTATTTTTACATAAAATTACAATTTCTAATTAATTCAAAATAGAAACAAGACACGCTGAGAATAGAATATGTGTTCATCAAGGAATAAAATCAAACTTCTACTATTGTGTCTACCTCACAATGCACATCAATATTGGTTACCCATCATTTCACATAATGGAAAAATGACAATGAAAATGTGATGACAATAATGATGATGATGTCAATGAACAAAACTGATATTGAGCTCACTTCCTCAATGACAGACCAGCCTTCCCATGAGGACACACATCAAACAATGTGAAGATTGCCATTCATATATCACTAAGTGTTCAACATTTAGCGATATATACAAGGAAGACTGAGTTACTTTCTGCAGCATGGTTACATAATAAAACTGTTTTAATAAATTGTTATTACATTTAGCGAGATATAAGTAAATGATTTCACAAAGACATATGATTTGATTCTTTTCACAATAGTTCTGAGATGATGTCCCAAACTTCAGTCTGCCTCTAATAGCCTTCACCATGCCTGATATGCCATGGAAATGCATTAATAAGATGAATGGCATGGCAACTGAGGGCAAGGTGAGGATTGGTGAAGCAGAAGATAAAACAAATCTGTATTCTGGCTTCAGCAGCATCCAGCATGTGACCCAGTCTGTCTCAAAACCAATCGAGCTACAGCTGTAGCCTCTACCAAACCTTAGGCAATAGTATATAATCAAATGCATTCATTATATATCAACTTACATGGACAACATATTAGAGACCATAATAAAACTAATAATAATAATATCAACAATACAAATACTCTTCAAGTATTCATATGAGCTGTCATGTTGAAATACATATACGAGATCTGCTAAAGGAATATCTGATCTGAATTTCCTTGTGTTAACAATGGAACATGGGAGGCATCCACAGCTGGGCATGAGAGGCATCCACATACAAGAATCTTTCTCATCTGCAGAAAGCATCAATCATTAGCAGTCTGGCTGTGAGGAGTGTGTTTCATGCAGCCAGATTTTAATTGTCCAAAAAATTATGGAATGACTTGAATAGCAGTAATGCATATTTCATCAAAGATTGATAATATCAGATGGGAATCATCAGGCTATGTAAGCTTTAAACAATGATACCCTGGACATTACATAATCTACGGAGCAGAAAAACTGGTTGTGTGTTGTTAGTCAGTAATTCATATTGTACACAGTAAGTCCTTCATACAAGTGCTAAATGACATGGTCAGTTATTAGTGTAGACTTTAGTCAAGCAGGACCATCATATCATCCACAAACTTCTATGTCAAGTGGAAAATGCACTGGTGTGTGAGAATTCAGACTTGCAAAGAGTGTCTTCAAAATTAATGCTAAGCTTCTAACAATGAAGCAAAAATAGCAGTCTAAGTGTTGCAGAGCATGCTATGGTCTAGAAATGGCACCCCTGACTTCCTGGGCTGTACCGTTGAGTTGTTGTGGATCAATGGATATAGCCCAGAAAGCAAGGTGCATGAGAAGTGCACAGTAAGATCACAGTGGTATTGACAGTGGAAAGAAGTGTGTGCACTCTCAGAGCCAGAGGTCACTTTGAACATTATTAAGATTTTGAACATACAAGTGAAAATTCTTTATTTCGAAAGCCAAAAGTCAAATCCATTTCAACAGACCTCATAATATCAATTATAGATCCTAGAAAACAAATTATCTATTTCACCATCTTGAAAGATAATCATAAAGCATTTAAAAACATGTAGTACCACAAACAACAAAAACAAGTATGTATTGGATATCTATCAGTTACAAGGACATTGTATAACATATATAATGGCAAATAATAGACAGGCTTCGCAAGAAAACTGCTCTCAATTGTCAGTAACATACTTCCTTAATGCTAACAACAAATTATAAAGAAATTAATTTTATCAGGAATTGTTTATGTGGTTTTGTACCACTTGGAATGCTCAAACAATCATTCATTTTGAAGGGGAAATTACAGTATAGAAATAACAATTTGAAGTTGGCATTATCCCCATCATTTTCTGTGTGTGTGTGTGTGTGTGTGTGTGTGTGTGTGTGTGTGTGTGTGCAGGCGTGCCCTGCCACTTGCCATTCTCCACTGTGATCATAGTGGAATATTTGTTCCAGCTAGCTAGCCACTCCTATCATGAAATGTGTCCCTGTCAACCAAATATTGAAGAATTGTGCACTTAAAATAAATCAATACAGGGATTGTAATACTTGCCTCAACAATATAAACTTATATAAATGAGTTACCATTATTATTAGAGGCAGATCTTAATTGTTATTATACATACCTCAATTTTGGAAAACAAGGACTGAGTACATTTTTTATCTGTTAATAAAACAATGTATACATTGAGTTACCAATACTCATTTTAGGAGGAACAATATACAGCGGACGGAAAGAACAAGTAGTTATTGAAGACTAGCACATCAGTGATCAAAACTTGTGAACCTAAAATTTTACTTGGGTATTTGAGTTTTACACAGAATTTAACTTACATTGGTCTGTTAGCAAGATATACTATTTTTACAGAATTCTTTGTTGAATATTTTATAGCTTATTCTAATGTGTGAATTGCACAATTTTATTTAAAGCTTCTCTCTCTCTCTCTCTCTCTCTCTCTCTCTCTCTCTCTCTCTCTCTCTCTCTCTCTCTCTCTCTCTTTCTCTCTCTCTCTTCAAATTGACATCTGTATTGCAGGATTCTACATAAATGACATTTATGTAACTTCAAATTGTTTGGTCTTTACCATTGTATCAGTTTATATTAATATCATATTAATATAACTTCACATCACTACATGTCTTCTTTCTATTCTAAATTTAGCTCCACATTTACAACACATGTTCCTTTCTCCTTCCCTATCTGATCTCAGGTCTCCTATGCTAATTCTGTTTCCCTTTCCTTATCCTCCTCTCTCTCTCTCTGACCCTGCTTGACCTCTCTCTCTCTCAACCTCATTAAACTGACCTCTTTCTCGACCCCTTTTAGGCCTATACTTGACCCAGATTCGTCTCTACATCTAAGACACGCCTCCATCATATTTCATATTAAGCTCCACCCCCATAGATATCATAAACCCATGTTCTCTAACTCATGGATGATTCAGGACTCAGCATTCACTCTCCATTCAGGCATCAACCACAAGCCTCATTATCGGCAGTCATCAAATCACTCTGCATTCGCCCAGATCTACTTCAACGTATTCACAACATAGTGTATTCACCGTCCTGCTGTACAACTGAAGTTCAATATATCTGCCAAACCATTAAGTTACTGTATCTCTTTAATCCCACTAATTCCACTGAACCCACCCAGTAACCAATCTGCCTACCTCTCGACACAACTACCAAAACACATATAATACTGACCCCATAAACAGGACCAGTACACCATAAATTTAGTTTTCAGAAATATTTGGTTGCACTTCACCAGTTTTTTGTTGAAGTAATTTACAAATATCACAGCAAAAAGTCTAAAGATTCAATACTTTCTATCCTCATTTCAAAAAGTCTATCACTCTTGAAACCCACCCTAAAAAGACTGGACAATTCTAAAAAATCTCACAATATTAATGATGTCTCTGTATGCATTCCTTCCATACACTTGAGTCAAACCTTCTCACACACTGTTTCCACATTTATTGCTCACATAAAAACAATACCAATATATATTTTCAACAAGACTAAAGGACATACGCATACAATTTCTATTTTAAACAAAATCTCATTATGCCAATTTTAAAGTACATATGATTACCTGACTAAAAGAAGAGGCCAAGTGCCAATAACAGTGAAAAGGAGTTAAACACATATTCTATTCTATACTTTCCCCTACATTATAGAAATAATATGACACTATAATGATTGATGAATGTTAGCGCCACAAAAAATAGAGATACAAACACAAATTTTGTTCTTTAATGTAGGGGAAATTACACAATAGAATACATCTTTAACATGTTCATGATGGCTGATCTTTCATCACAGCCAGCTACTGTATTCATATGTAGATCATGTAAATATTGTCATGAAACAATGAAGTGTAAGATGCACATGCCACCTCTTATTCACTCAGTGTGATAGTTTGGTCTATACTCAAGAGATGAAAAATGTCCTGACCTCTTGTCTATCTTGCCTAGTTTCATATAGAGTATAAGATGAGAATTACAATAGTGATAATGATGAACAATGGTGATCATGATCATGATAATGATGATGGCAATAATGATGACATACAACAGCTCTGTGATTTCACCATACAATATTTCATAAAAGTTATATTTCCTTAGCATTGCATGTATTCACACACACACACACACACGCAAACACACACACACACACACACACACACACACACACACACACACACACACACACACACACACACACACACACAAATTAAAACTCCATTAATCCAATAAGCAGGGAACCAGAACAGTGTACACAGTGTACATCAGTACCTCCAAATAAGTTCAAACTATTTTTATTTTACACACTTATTAATTTTCTGATGTTGGTTATGTTTCTATGGTGAGACATGTAACAAAATTATTGATGTTCTAAATCATTTCCTTTGCTAATGGATAGTTTTTAAGTTATGACTCTTTTCAACTTATGCCTACCTCACATCCCTAATGATCTTGAGGGACTTGTGAGAAATTAGGGCTTTTTGGATGAGAAAACATTAGATTGAATAACATGTGTTGCAGGAAAGATCGGGAATCAACAAAGTCACATAAAAAAATCTCCGAAAACACATAAATTATGCTTATGGTAGCATGAAAAATATAATTCATGGCTAAAATCAAACCAGGAAAAATTCTAACCAAGTGCCAGATGTACCCTAGCAGCAAGGAGCAGAAGTAAATGCAGCAATCAATGTACCCCTTTCCTACAATGCCCTCCATAACAATAGACATTACAATACTACCATTTCTACCATTAGATGTTTTGTTTGAATGACATGGAAGTATTGTATGAATGAACTTTAGGTGCATGCATGTGAGGAATCACAATGTTGTGTATTGTGAGTGATGGGATGTATTGGTGTTATGTCTGGTCCCAAGGCCTCTTAGGATCAATGGACTTTCAACTGGAACTATAGTATCTTGAATTCATCACTCATTGACAGGAATAATGGACTTATTTCCTCAAACCAAACAAATTATCATTATGTCTCCGAAAAAATCAATATAAAAACAAGCCAAGTTCTAATGGTTGTTTTCATTACATAAAAGCACATTACTAATTTACCTTAATACATTTTAAAACTGAGTATAAAGTGGCTTTTGAATGTGCAATTAGTTGTGACACTGTAACCCTGAACAGCTAAACTTATAGTATCTCAGACAGCCTGCTGTTTTGTGATGTGTACCAATAAAACTGAAGCAACCACAAGTAAGGTCTCTAATATAGTTATGCAGACATTTTAAAAAATAATAATAACAATATGAGTTGTGACTATGTGTACTCTGTGAATGTTTTGTAACTGTGGGGAATACATAGTGATACTTCATAGAGGGCTGTTACTGTCTAGCCCCTGTGGGATGTGACTGCACATGAATTGTGACTACCTGGGTAGATTGTGACTTTCTATGCCATCTCTGTAGGTTGTGGCAACCCTATCAGTTAGTAGCAGTCCTTCCATCACTGCTACATTGGGCTAGTTGAACTATGGAGGTAATGGTATCAAGTAATCCAACATTCTCTACAGCAGGCTCAGTCTGAACTTAAAAGCCAAACATCTTACATGGACAATGTCAGTGGAGATGAATTTCTCTAAATTCATACTTGCTTGTTCATTGAAAAAAAAAAAAAAAAAATTATAGTGGCTCCTACATTTTTCACATTAAAAAGATAGATAAATAAAAAGTAAACGCTCAATTTTTTTTCCACATGTTGCAAATTAATGTAGTGCAAATAAATATTATACATATCTAACTCATGATAGTTTCACAAGAAGTTTTTTTCAAATTTTGTCAAATTTGTCAACTTTTACTAAACCTGAATATTCTCTGAGATATAGCAGGATTTTCCCTAAAAAAAAAAAAAAAAGCAATTCAAAGAAGTAAAAGATCCAATATACACATTAACTATCAAAACATTTTAGTTCATGATATGAATTTTAGTGCTTTTGTCTCTTATATCGTCTCAGTGGGGGAAACCAGTTCAGTGGCTTGAAATGTAACACAAAGTTTCAAAAAGAGCACACTAGAAAATAAATAGGCTTACTGATTTTCAATAAGACAGTACACTACATAAGTACAGATAAAAGTGTAGGAAAACAGCATGACCTAATAACAAAACCAATCAGCACCTTCATCCATATATCAACAACACTTCCGCTGCACTGATGCTTCCTTTACATTTCTCATCAATAACAGCACTGATGTACAAAATTATAGGCAGCTTATTACTGTATGGCTTATTGCAAAGTATTTTTAACAAAAATAAAGTCATTTGCCAGCCAATTGTAGTGACGCACCTCAGAGTGGACAAAGTAACCCTTACCCTTCATGTAGTCTTCAATGGCATCCTTCCCCTCAGGGTCATGGATGAATTCCACTGACAGCGTCTGAGAAAATATAACATTAATGCATTACATGAAAATACATTTAAATTTATAGCACATGACAGTTTTTTAAAATAAATGTTAGAGCATATAGTTTGTTATATTGCAGAGGTGCAACAGTAAGAAAAACAAATGTAAGATAGTATAAAATGATTATCACAAGGCACACTCCTGCATCTAATTAGTAAATATGTACTGTATACAAACACAATGAAATCTGAAAAGTATAATATTCAAGGAAAGAAAGTGTAGTGACACAAAAATTAATAAAAGTAATTCTATCTACAAATTCTGATACCTGACCTTGTCTGACTTTAAGAATGAAAATACCTTTGATTTGGATTTTTGAGATAAGGCATAGACACAAGCATAGAAATAGAATACCTTTGATTTGGATTTTTGAGATAAGGCATAGACACAAACATAGAAAAGCAGCTATTTAATTCTGAAGTTTGTTTTATAAAAACAGAAATGGGTGCAATGAAAAAAAATTGAAGTCCAATTAACAATTAGTGATTCACCAGCTCACCAAGTCTGATTTGATTATCCAATTTGGTGCCAAAAATCAGTCTGATTCGCAATTATACAATTTGCTTAAATTTTCTACAAGATTCAATAGTTCAAAATGTTTCTCAAGGGAATTTAATGCTTTTTTACCCTAATTATGCCATATCTAGCAAATAGAAAGATAAACCCCATAAACTAACTAATATATTTTCTCAGAAAATAAAGAAGAATGAAAATAGAAGGATAATTTTCAAGTATTCACAAGTGGTGGCAAGGAAGCAGTGCTGCAGCAGCTTGCTCTCATGATGACTAGCCCACTTCTGTACATAAGTAATTTTGTCACTTATTCTGCCAATATAGACTTCAATATCAGGATCCTTTCTTAGAAAATTGGCATACAAGATTAAAAAAAAACTGCACCTTGAACATGAAGGTGGCATTCCCTACCTTAATATCAACTTTATCCCATGGAATGGTTCTGAGCACATCAAATTCAGCCCCTTCCACATCCAGGCTGAAGTAATCCACAGTAGTGACATTAAGGGCAGCCAAGTAAGAAGCAAATGGAAAGCACTGAACCTCCACCACTGTCTTTGAATCTGTCCCACCAAAGGCATCCACAATGTGTCCCTGGTTGTCTTGTTGCTGGAACATCACCTACAGACAGATGGTGTTAGCAAATTAATTCCAATACTCTGTTTGACATGCTTACTTTATTTCACAAGCCCATCATAATTGTTCTATGCAAAACTGCAAAAATTTCAAAATATCACATTTCTCAAGAGTTAAACACACACCATTGTGGGATGAGATGTTGGAGCCAGACAAGTGGGAGACATGTATGCTTTCCTGTGTTTGGTGACCATTTTTTCATAATTCTTTGGATCAGCTTCAATCAGGAGTCCTTTCCAGCCTCTCTCCCGCTCAAAAAAAAGGGTGTTGGAGCGGAGCTCTCCATCAAGAGCACCACACTCAACATAGAACCCATTATGCTGGAAAATGTAAGAATGTGGTAATGTCAAACCTAAAGTAATAAATACACTTTTCATGTAGCACCCCAACTTTCAATACAAACTCATGAAAATCTCCTTTTAACATTTTTGAAGAGTCAAAAAATCTGCTTCTGCACAGTTACTTTCTAAAAAGGCAATATTACATGAATATACAGTGGATACTCAGCCACAACCACCTCAGGCTACAAGTAATTCCAGATACAAGCTGTCACTTAAAAGATGTTTTACTTCAACTTGGGAGCAAAAACTCAAGTTATGAACTAGCTCCAGATACATCATTATTTGGCACAGCGTTATTTGGCACAACATTATTTTGAATGGGAAAATTTGTTTTGAGATACAAAAATTTCAACATACGAACTACATTATGAAACAAATTAAATTTGTAACCCGAGGTTCCACTTATGATACCAAGCCTAAAGGTGCTTCATCATTGTGCCAGATCTCAAATCAAAACATTTACCATATACTAATGGTAGTCCTCTAATCATAGCATGTATCAACAATGTTCTAAGTATATTCTGAATTTTCCATTAAAAGGTAAGTAATAAGAATGATTTTTATACAGTACAAATCTATTAATCTAAACACCAATAACTTTGATTAATGAATTATGTTAATCAACTTTTGTCCAGCACTAAGGAAAAGCACTTAGCATATGACAAATTAATACATGAACCAAAGATCATAAGTGTACATGATACATAAATTACTAAGTTCAGTACATGGGAAAAATTTATTCCCATTCCCATGTGTGGTATTTTAGTAGAATTCAATATCTGACAAAAATCTTGTCAGTAACAAAACTTAAATACATCTGGTGAAGTTGTATATATATAGTACTAAATTACTATTTGCTCATAAAATGAAAGATTCAGAACTATAATATACAGAAAGGAATAACAGAATGAAACAACTACAAAAATACTTCCATGGCCGAAGCTTTCCAAGACCTCATATCACCAATGTTTATTGTATCAAATCCAACAATAATTCCTACTCACAACATGAACATCTCACCTTTCCTTTAAGAAGAAAATCAATCCTCTGTGCCTGGCCCATAGAAGGGTTCTCCTCATCTGGCTGAGAGAGGTTGTATGGCAAGGCTGATGGCGGGACTAGGAAATGCTGTTTCAATGCCCGCACTACCAGAGGATCGTCTGCCTTCACATTTTCTTTGTTGAAATCTTCAAAGTAATAACATGTTACTGACTACTGTAGCAAATGACAGAGTGAGAGAGAGAGAGAGAGAGAGAGAGAGAGAGAGAGAGAGAGAGAGAGAGAGAGAGAGAGAGAGAGAGAGAGAGAGAGAGAGAGAGAGAGAGAGATTTTAAGAAGCATAGATAATACATTGATATATTCAAACTGCTGTTTAACTTTACATCTAAAAAAACCATCAAGCAGAAAACAAAGAAATTAATAAGAAGCAATCAAACCCACCTTCAACAAATGTCTTTTTAAGTGGAGGTGAACGAGGAACTGGGTGCAGAAATGCATTGAGGGAAAAGGATTCTGAATGGAAGGCAGCCATAAAGAGGACAAAAAGAAACGCCACTCCTAGATACAGTAGTACACGAATCCGCACCATTGTAACCTATGGGGAGAAATATAACATGGTATAGCTAACATGAGAGTCTACCTAGCTCTTACCATCTTTTATATTGATGAAATCCTCAAATATAATCTACTAAGAAAATAAGACCTTTTGTTAAGATTTAATCTGCTAAGCTGTCAAGTCATTCATCCAGAGGTTTTGCCACCTGGAGCATTCATGCCTGTGGTTTTGCTACCTAATGAGAATCTGTTGGTCAAATAGTGGATTTCCCACTTAAAATTTTCACTTTTATTGAATATATTGTTACTGTCATGAGTGGGTAATTTGCTCTTGTATACATTTGCTCTTCATTGTTATTTTCATGGCTGGCAAGTACCTACTTTGAAAGTTATAAATTTAATCTGAAAGTTACTATTGTCAGGATGATTCTCAGAGGTGAATTCATTACTATGAAAAATGCTCAAATATTTTTCAGACTGAAAAATTACAAAATGGTTTTTTTTTTTTTTTTTCATAAATCAATGAAAACTATGCATGTTTATTTTTCTTCATCATTTATATGTACAATAAACACAATCTTAAGTACCTGCACAATAGTACTACTCCCTCTTTTAATATGTATTTGCCAGACTCTGCCTAACTCAAAGAAATGTAGGGATTGCCAACCAGGTGAGTTCAAAAGCAAGACAATTTTAAGGGAACATTTCTTTAGATTGCACAATGTCTGGCTTCTCCCATCCTAAAACTCCTCTGGTTCACCATAGTTGAGACAATCCAAACTGGCACTTTTGTGTGGCCTTGAGTTTACAAGGATTCCTCCACCATTACCACATTACGGGCACTTCCTCTTTCTCCATCCCTCACCTCCTTAGAGGGTAAGGAGGTGGAGCAGGGTTGGAGAAAGACAGAGCCTGTAATGTAGCAATGGTGAAATGAATTACAGTCATTTCGCCCACTTATAAGAGTCAATTCGCCCATAGTAATATTCAGATAGTGACAAAGAATTAAAGAACCTTTTATTAAAATACAGCTACATATATGCAAAATTAAAAGAATAGTGCCAAAGAATTAAAAAGAAACTTTTATTTGAAACACAGGTACAGTACACACTACAATTCCAATCAATGGAAATACTGGATTTCACAGCTGCCCAGTAATCAGCACGAGATATGCCAGTATTGCACTTCCTGTGTTGCCACCTCCCACACATGTCACACTGCAGACCTTCTTGCCTTGCCCTTACAGGTACAAGGCACTGAATACACGCGACTGTGCAGTCTACCGTTTTGCCAGGAACTGTTTTATTCTATGGTAAATTTATAATTACAAAACATAGGCACCCCCCTTCGATAATAAAAAACAATAATATGATGGTGACATTAATATGATGATAATATGATGATGAATAAAAAGATGGAGAATAAACCAATTAAAATAGAAAGAAATTGATAATAAAAAAACTAGTGAGTCTTGAGAAAGACAAATGGAAAGGAAAAGTAAAAATACAAGGACATGAGGTATGGGAGGAGCATGGGGAAGACGAGGTAGTTTGTGATGACGTCACAGCTGAAGTACATAGTAAATGGGCCTCATTGTCCCCAGCAGCTTTTTCTTTATATCCTACTACTATCTGCATAATCAGGTTGGCAACCCTGCCACAGTGTGGGCGAAATGACTTAACAGTGTGGGCGAAATGACTTAACAGTGTGGGCGAAATGACTTAACAGTGTGGCGAAATGGCATGTGGGCGAAATGACCAAATATCAGTGAAATCCTTACAAAATCAAGGTCAGACAATAATGCCAATTTTGATTGCAGCAACTATAGGTCACAAAGCCTGATTGTCCTAGAGAAGGGCAGCAATAAAATAAATAGCTGGCCATTATTAGTAAGATTTACCTTTATCATAAACTAGTGAGGAATCACCCAATCTCTCTCTCCTATATAATTTATAACATAAACATGTCAATTAACCACAAAACAATTAGTAAATGGAAAAATGAGGCACAACACATTCCGTTATTTGTTACTATATCTACAAGATTGAATATCACTCATATTCCAGTATGAGCGTGTATATGCTCATCTGTAGCATAAGGCTCACATCCCGTCTGACAGATTTGCCAGCCACACGACTTCCGCTCCAGGGCTTTTTACCACTACCCGTCCACACATAAAAAAAAAAACTCTACCATACATTTGCAATATCCACGAGGCAGTAGACACATCATTCATGCACCACACCAGCTAATATCAAGGGCCTAGGTGAAGGGGAAACCTACCTTAATTGAGAATCTAATGTAAGACTTGCCCCTCTGCCGACCATTTGTTTGTTTACTGTAGAACATCAGCGGTCTCGTACCGGGGACTGTGCCTCCTGCATTGTGACGGTGTTCCATATTATGCCTTGGTGCTCCTCTGGGGAATGCCTGTTTTTTTTTTTTTTTTTTTTTTTTGGGGGGGGGAGGGAAGCTTAGGTGGGTATCATCACTCTATAGCTTCTTCTGGGTATTATGGCTAGGCTCCTCTTCGCACTGTGACTAGCCTCTTTTGAACATTTTTATAGGAGGTTCTTCCTCTTGTTTTGTATTTAACATGCATGCTTGCCAACACGTGCCTAATAACGGTGCCTTTTATTCATGTATTCATATTATTAAGTGTGAGTCATGACTAGCTGATGTACCGTAGTGACCTACAAACTAAATTCGTAATTGTTGATAAGTTTGATATAGTCTCTCTCTCTCTCTCTCTCTCTCTCTCTCTCTCTCTCTCTCTCTCTCTCTCTCTCTCTCTCTCTCTCTCTCTCTCTCTCTCTCTCTCTCAACACTTTAAACACTTTATCATGTCTACACATAGATACTGCATGATAAGTTTACACATGTTGTTGTTGGTAGTGTATTGGTAGACAGCCCATGTGTAAGCATAGCGTTTCGGGCATGAAACTTAAACTACAAAACTAGAAGTGTACAAGTTTAGATGTAACTTCTAGAAATAGGAGCTAATTTAATAATAAAGAGAATAAGTAGTTAAGAAGAGTGTGATGGGGTCTTTGTACGAGGAAAATACTGTACAATAAAATATCCATATAAATATTAATATAATGAGATCAAAGAATAAGGAAAAACGAAGAGTGTAATGAGGACGTCATCGTATGAGGAAAATATATCGTGCAAATACATACATGTGCAATAAAAAAAATAATCCTGTACAAATACATACAAATCCATATAAAAATTCATATAAAAAAATACATGTATACTGAGGAAAGGATTGAGTAGTAGTAGTAGTAGTAGTAGTAGCAAGGAAAAAAAGAATATCATCACTAACATGACAAAATAACGATACATACAAATCCATGTAAATCCATATAAATCCATATAAAAATCCATATAAAAAATCCATATAAAAAATATATATTATGCTCTCTCTCTCTCTCTCTCTCTCTCTCTCTCTCTCTCTCTCTCTCTCTCTCTCTCTCGTCTCTCTCTCTCTCTCTCTCTCTCTCTCTCTCTCTCTCTCTCTCTCTCTCTCTCTCTCTCTCTCTCTCTCTTTTAATGACTCTTAACTCAGGTGAAATACATACCCTCATCTTAGAAGTGTATCTGCACAAAGCAGTAGTAGATATGTGAAAAAAACTATGAAATACAAGTAGCGATCACTCCATGAGCTCGAGCTATTAAAGATAGGATAAGAGATAAGATAAGATTAAGATAGGTGCATGGGTGGAAATAATTCCCTATGTAATAAATAACACTGACAAAACCAGCCACGTGTAGGTACTTATGATAAGATCTACTGCCTAATGTTCCTTAACCGTAGCGGGTTACGTGGATTTTCTTTATTCCAAATCGGTCGTGTGTTAGAACGTGTCGTTGTGAAAGGAATATCAACATGTATTACGACGTGAGCAATGATTAAGATGGACGAACCAAGGAAATGCAGTCTACGAGTTATTTTCTTTTTCCAGCTTGTCAGATGCTAAAGAAACCATATAGCTTACTGACTTGTTATATGGCGTGTTTTTACCCCGATAATATATATTATATATATATATTATATAT
>CM035184.1:7851359-7862295 GCA_020233015.1 Callinectes sapidus
CCTCTCATCTCTCTCTCTCTCTCTCTCTCTCTCTCTCTCTCTCTCTCTCTCTCTCTCTCTCTCTCTCTCTCTCTCTCTCTCTCTCTCTCTCTCTCTCCCTCATTCCGCCATCCCCTTATCTAGGCTGGAAAAACAAATTGAGAAAATGACCCTCGCGGCAGCTGGCCAACGCTGATCACAGGAGCGGTAGGCACCCTCTGGCGGCCTCTGCAGGGAACTCACTCCACCGAAGGGGCCGAGAGGGTGAGCTGGTTGGCGGGTTTTTATTACTCATAAACTTGTGTTCGGGAGGCGGGGGATGGAAGCGTGGGGCGAGATAGAGCGCGGGTGAAATTGACGGTTAGAGTGGATAGACGGCTCGCAGGAGGGCTACGTATAATGAGGAGCGAAACAGAAAGTAAGATGGGAAGGAAGGAAGGATGGAAGGAAGGAAGGGTAGCCGTGAGAATGGATAGCAGGGATGAGGGGAGAAATGAATGTGGATATGGAGGGAAAGATAGATAGATAGATAGATAGATAGATAGATAGATAGATAGAGAGAGAGAGAGAGAGAGAGAGAGAGAGAGAGAGAGAGAGAGAGAGAGAGAGAGAGAGAGAGAGAGAGAGAGAGAGAGAGAGAGAGATTGAATAGAAGGGATGGAGGAGGTAAGGACTAGTTAGGCAAGAGAAATTAGATGAAGATTGGGAAAGCCTGAGCAATGGATGGTGATGAGAGAGAGAGAGAGAGAGAGAGAGAGAGAGAGAGAGAGAGAGAGAGAGAGAGAGAGAGAGAGAGAGAGAGAGAGAGAGAGAGGAGCATGATTTGTAAAGAGATACGAAAAATATGGTAAGGACGGCAGGAAAAATAGATTAAAAGCCGTACAAAGAATCGGTGGAAGCTGAGAAACCAAATGTCACCTGTCTGACTAAAGCTCAGGGAAGATGTGACGTGAAAATGTAATGGAGCTGTTTTTACCCGCCTTATCTCAACTGCTGGTGTACGTCATTAGATGTGGGGAAGAAGAGGAGAAGGAGGAGGAGGAGGAGGAGGAGGAGGAGGAGGAGGAGGAGGAGGAGGAGGAAGAGGAGGAGGAGGTGAAAGAGGAGGAATAGATCTGTTGTCTTCTATTATTTTTTTATTTTCTTGTTGTTTATGTTCTTGTTTTTGTTGTTGTTATTGTTATTGTTGTTCTTGTTCTTGTTGTTGTTCTTTTATGGTGGTATTGAAGGCAATGGGAGACGCTCACTGTGGTATTCCATAGATCTTGCTTTTATTTATGTGTTTGTATGTCCGTCTGTATGTTTATCTCACCACCTTTGTAGTATGCTTTGTAGTATGTATGTAATATGCTCATGTAAATTTGTCCCTGTTTCTCTCCTATATTTCTCTGTCTTCATAGGTATCATTTTTCATTCGCCTTCCTATATATTTATTTCATCAAGCTATTTATTTTGTTGACGTGTATCTATTCATCTGTTGATTTGTCTGTCTCTCTTTTTATTTATTTACCCATCTATCTCTCTCTTTATCTATCTGCTTATCTATCTATCTATATATCTATCTATCTACCTACCCACCCACCTACCCACCCAACTATCTATCTGACTACCTAGCTTTGTATCTATTTGTCCATCTCTCTCTCTCTATATATATATATATATCTCACTCTCTATGTATCAACCCATCAGTTTGCCTGGGGATGGTAGCCAGTGATGGTGCTCATGTAATAATGCAAATAACCCAGCCTCAGTGTCTCCCACGCAGCTCGAGTGGCGGTGACGTGCTGCCGTGTGAAGGTGCCAGTATACATATTAACAAGACCCTGGAGAAACCGAGCAAACACAACTACATACACATACAAACAATCCTGCACATACACTACACACACAGACACACACACAAATACGCAAACACACACTGTTGTAACACTCCAGCCTGATGCTAATGATGAAAGCAACTTGAAATGCATAAAAGGAGGTCCTATGGTGTTATTAATTGTTACATATTTCCCTTTTTTTTCAGAATAACAGTTATGTAATGTTTTATTTTTTATTTTTTTTATTTTGTATGTTTTTTGTGCTGTAATACGACAAGAGAAGTACGTAGGAAGTAATTTATAATATGAAGGTTACTTTTCTGAATCACTTCCTGTTACGAGAAAATGTTATTAGACGAGCGGGAAAACAACATATATAGATAAAGGAAATGAAATAGAAAGGCATTAACTTTTCAAGAAGATTTATATATTTTTTTATGATGTACTTCTTATTGTGAGATAAACTGGTGCTATTGGAAGTTCATGAAGCGACAGAACGGCGATGAAAAAAAATAATAACTTGAAACCATGAAGCTAGAATCGGAAAAGTCGGTATGACGTCACAAAAGGGAAGGTGACGCGCTATTAGTCCGTTGCTGCCCTTACCTCCCTTACACCCAATACAGTATCAGCTGCGCATTGGAAGTCCACAGAAACGCCAGGATAGCGCTCATTATTTTCCGTCTTATTTCCATGGTATTAAAAGACTCTTGATAGTCATGGCATGTCCTGCCGCGAAGATTTAGACATAAATCATACTTACAAATGAGATCATGCAGTGTTTTCAAAATTCGCTGGAATTGATTAAGAGGTGGGAACCTGTCTTTGGGGTGAACATATGTCTGGATGAGGTCATATGTACGTGTAAATATACTCTCACTCTCTCTCTCTCTCTCTCTCTCTCTCTCTCTCTCTCTCTCTCTCTCTCTCTCTCTCTCTCTCTCTCTCTCTCTCTCGTGATGTTAGGTTTTAAAGGTCTTATTTAGTATGCTATGTGATTTCATGTCACTGCACACTTACAAAGGATCTAATCTATAAAATTTTACTTCATTGTTTGTTCCTTGTCATGCAATAAACAATAAAAAAGAGACTTTTTACTATGATTTCTTCTAAAAAGATGTGGTGTATTTCTTTCAACATTGTGGCTATTTGGCACTGACACCATTAGTAATAACTATACACAACAGATTTAAGAAACTACAGTGTACATTGCGTAAATAAAACTAACAGTTTTTTTTATTTCTTTTAATATGGAAAAAAGAAAAAGGTAAATTTCCATTGCTTAACACGGCAGTGCACCATTTTTTGCGTAAATTTGCTGATCGTAAGCTGCACACGCAGCCCTGATATATGCAGGCTCTCTCTCTCTCTCTCTCTCTCTCTCTCTCTCTCTCTCTCTCTCTCTCTCTCTCTCTCTCACACGTGTGCATATCGACCTTCTTACATGCCAGCCAATAAATCTATCAGCTACCAGAACACTTTCATGACCTTCAAAGCTGTACAAAGATTCCGTGGAAGCAGATAAACCAAATGTCACCTGTCTGGCTAAAACTCGGAGAAAATGTGACGTGAAAATGTAATGGTGCTGTTTTTTCCTCCCCTTGCCTCAACTGCTGGTATACGTCATTAGATGTGGGGAAGGGGAATAGGAGGAGGAGGAATAGATCTGTTATCGTGTATTATTATTTTATTTCCTTCTTGTTCATGTTGTTGTTGATGTTGACGTTGTTGATATAGTTTTTTGTTATCGTTTTTCTGTTCGTGTTCTTGCTCTTGTTCTTTTATCTTTGTGTTGAAGGCATTGGGAGACCCTCACTGTGGTATTCCATAAATCTTGCTTAAATTTATGTGTCTATCTGTCTGTCCGTCTGTATATCTACCTACCTCTCCACCTTCATATGGTACTCCTTATGTCTATTTGTCCACCTTTCTTTCCTGTTTTTGTATATATTTATATGTACTATTATTTATCGATATATTTTATCAAGTTATCTATTTTGTCGACGTATATTTTTTTCTGTCTGTCTGTCTATACATTTATGTATTTATCCACTTATCTTTATCTATATATCTATTTATTTATCCATCTCTCTGTATCTGTCTATACATTTATTTATTTATTTTTCTTTATCTATCTATTATCTATCCATCTACCTATCTATTTATGTATCTATCTATGTAAATATTTGTGTGATTAACTAACTTTTCATTGATCTGTCCACCTATATATCCATTCTTCTACCAGTTTGCGTGGTGATGGTATTCAGGAATTGTGCTCATGTAATAATGAGGGTGACGTGCTGCCGTGTGAAGATGCCATTATACATATTAACAAGACTCTGGAGAAACCAACCACGACTGCAGACACATACAAACATATAAACAATCTTGCGCATACTCTACACACACAGACATATACATACAAATACCTAAACACACAGTTATTATTCTTATACTCTAACCTGATGTTAATGATGAAAGCAACTTGAAACACATAAAAGAAAGTAAAATTATGTTACTGATTGCTAAGTGTATCGCTTGTATTACTGATGAGCCTCGTGTTATTTGTTTTTCCTTTGTGTTTGTTGTGGTGAAATGCAACTTGAGAGGTAAATAGGAAGTCACTTACTCTACTTACTTTTCTGAATCATTTCCTTCTTCGTTGTTATTAGAAAAGAACAAAGAATAGTCTTAAATACCAACGCCCAAAGTTTAAAAAGGGAGACATTTACTACTCAACAAGATTAGTTTTCTACATTATATACTTCCTTTTCTGAGATTGACTGGTGTTATTGGAAGATTAGAAAGCGACATTGTGCGACGGGAGAAAAAAATACCTTGAAACACACTACGGAAGATTATTTGACGAAGACGAACTGTTACGAAGATTGATTTGCTGCGCCGCGTCCTTCTTTCAGGGATGATGTAACCAGGCAGGAGAGTGACGAGGGACAGAGCGACAATACAAAAAATCTCTTCAAATATTACAAAGGAAATGAGAGAGAGAGAGAGAGAGAGAGAGAGAGAGAGAGAGAGAGAGAGAGAGAGAGAGAGAGAGAGAGAGAGAGATTGATGTTTCAAAGACCTGTGTTTTGTGAGGTACTTTCTTCTCTTTGGATAATCAAAATAGCTGGAAGCGAGGAAAGGAACAAAACACGATAAAAAAGATGAAATAAAAATAAATCAAAATAAGAGCTGAAGACATTTTTTTTTTTATTACATTGTCTTACTGTGTTGCTCTGTTTCATTGTTTCTTGACCGGACTTGACGGAAGGCACAGTAAATTATTATTCTCACAGAGCTGCCTTTGCTCTCTGTTCTGAGGAATTCTTGACACTTCATTCTTTGTCAATGATTTCAATAATTTACAAATTTTTATCTTTATTTTCCTCTTTCGAATGTTCCAAAGTTCTTCTATACATTTTCCATTTTCAACAAATTTTTTTCTCTTCTCCAAAGTTAAGTATATCCATAATTTTATCAAGTTTTGAATTCTTGTATCTATTTTTCTATTTCCCATTCGACAAGGTTGCACTACATATTTTCTGCAGCATATACATCAATATTCTCTCACTTGAGGATGAAGTAGGAATGAACGAGTGAATGAGGCCAGTGGCGACAGTGGAGGAGGTAGTGGAGGAGGAGGAGGTAGTGGAAGAGGAGGTAGTGGGGGAGGAGGAGGAGGAGGAGGAGGAAGAGGAGGAGGAGGAGGACATGGACGAAGAAGGAGTTAGGTAGTGGATGAGGTCAGTGGCGGCAGTGGTGGTGGTGGTGGTGGTGGTGGAGGTGATGGAGGTGGTGGTGGTGGTGCAGGGTAGGAGTGAGGCCTACGTGACGATGAAAGAGGAGCGGCGTTCGTCTCCTCCCTGGGCTCAGAGGGTCAGCAATAACGGAAGACGTAAAATTTAAGGTTCACATTTCACGGACGCGGGACGTGAGGTGACCTGGGAGGAGGAGGAGGAGGAGGAGGAGGAGGAGGAGGAGAATGGTTGGGCCGAGGATCTTCATGGGGTGAATTTCTGAGCTGGTTCTGGAGAGAGAGAGAGAGAGAGAGAGAGAGAGAGAGAGAGAGAGAGAGAGAGGGAGAGGGAGAGGGAGGAGAGGATTATAAGGGTGAGTGAGGGAACAGGCGCGTGGTAGTGATGGGAGTTATGGAAGGAAGGAGAGAACGGAGGAGAGGAGAGAGGGAAGAGAGAGGGAGGAGAGAGAGGATGGGCCGAGGAGGAGTGAGGACGGGAGAGAGAGAGAGAGAATAACCGATGCAGGGCAGAGTAAGAAAGGAAGGAAGGAAGGAAGGAAGGGAGAAATAGAGCAGAAAGAATATGAGAAAAGGGGAAAGTAGCGCACAGGTGAAGGAAGGGAGAGGCGAAATGACAATACAAAAGAAATCAGGGCAACCTAACTTCCCTTTTAACTAAGACCTGCACGCTTTCTTTATTTACTTTCCCTAACAACCTGGCAGGGAAGTTTTTTTTTTTTAATGTTTCGTGGGTCTTCTGTAGGAAACCTTTAACATCGTTAGTGCAAGTACACGCGAACTTAATTGTTCTATTCCTTGCCTTCATTTTGCACCGCTGGGAATACTAGCAAGCTTCTCTTTTTCTCTTTTTTTTCGTCTGTTTTTACAGTATGTGGTGAAAAGGTTACGTCGTGAATAAGTGATTAGCAGAACTGTTGTCATTTCTTGCCTTTGTTTCAGGTTTAATTTTTGTGTTGAGTGAAAACTAGAATAATGCAGTAAGTGTTGAGTCTGTGCATTCAATATGTCTCCAGTGAGTTTGTAAAAAAGTAAAAGTTTGTGAAAAGTAAAGAAATGCTGTTTAGGAGAGAGAGAGAGAGAGAGAGAGAGAGAGAGAGAGAGAGAGAGAGAGAGAGAGAGAGAGAGAGAGAGAGAGAGAGAGAGAGAGAGAGAGAGAGAGAGAGAGAGACTGAGTTAATTATTCCAACTCCCACTTGTAGTTTTGGTGACTTTCTGCAGTCTCATAAAAATGAGATAACTAGACACAGACAGACAAGAAAATGAATTAAACAAAACAGACTAAGGTCGGAGTCTCCCCAACACACATGTAATCTAATCTGCTAATAAGTTTTACAAGCGTTGGGTGGCCATATGTGGAATATTTCCCCCAATATTTGTTAAGTTTGCTTCCATTATTTTCTTTTCTAATGATCTTTACTCTGGCTTTCTTGCATGTGAGAATTTTTGAATAAGAAAAAAAACTAGAACTAAATTTTCATGAAACGGTGATTATCGCTGTGGCTTTTCTGTTTTCTGTACCCCCCACTTCACCCCTCCACCTTCCCCTCCCCACCACGCACACACACACATTTGAACAACTCACTGTGATCATCCAGGTTCAGTCAATTGAAATAGGGGATCGCCTCCCCCCTCTAATTGGAAGCACTGGCAAAACAAACACCGCTGCTGTGTGTTTAGCATCCAGTAAAAAGCCAATGGACAAAATTACCGACACAAACATTCACGTCCCCACATCAAGGTTTGCTCATCACCACTCCCTGCACGTAGACCTCACCACTACTGTGTGAGTGTGTGTGTGTGTGTGTGTGTGTGTGTGTGTGTGTGTGTGTGTGTGTGTGTGTGTGTGTGTGTGTGTGTGTGTGTGTATGTGTAGTTGATGGAAGGCGCGACATACTCAGAAGAATGAAATAAATTTACCAAACAAGTCATTGTGACACATCCCTATCAGTGGTACTGCTAATTGCTTAGACCCTCTCTCTCTCTCTCTCTCTCTCTCTCTCTCTCTCTCTCTCTCTCTCTCTCTCTCTCTCTCTCTGAATCTGGATGCTGTCATGTGCACGGGAGATGATCTGGAAAGAAAATTTACACCAAGTTGGAAGTCCTGCTGGCGCATTGTCGGGTTCCTGTGGTGGTGAGACGACCTTCCTGCGGCGGAATATGACGTCGTTACTCGAAGACGTGACCCCTTTCCTTCCCCGCCTCCCTGTCTTCCTTCCCTCCTTCCTCCTGCTTCCATCCCTCCTCCCGTCTTACCCAACGACCGTCTTGCAGAGTGAAGCGTCTCCTCTTCGCTCTGAAATCTTCCCCAAGTATCACTCTTCGCTTGCCTCCACTCATGCTATGGCGCAGAAATGGGGAAATTTGTCCAGTTTGTGGGACGCCCTACCGAGATCTGGCCCGGTAATAGTTTAGCTGGTGTGCTTTCTCGGTAGTCATGGTGTTTGAAGTTATGAAGTTCCTCCTTTCTCACTTTGAAGGCAAGATAGTGCATGACAGGGCTGCTGAAAAGTTTTGAATATTTGATTAAAGTTTGTGACGTATGTAGTTGAGATGTTGAGTTAACTTGTTGGGATTAATCTTTTCAATACGATGTTCAATAATAATTTAGACTAACTGATAAATAATGAACTCCAACACAAATGCACTTTTACACCAGTCCTCTCACAAAGCACTAAACGGAGAAGTCATTTAAACTGTAGACCTATTCTCTCTTTTTCTAAGTTCATATAAGCACTCATTCTTACGATACTTTGCTTGTTCACAAAAAAAAGACCTCGTCCCTGAAAGACAAACAGACAGACAGACAAACAGAAAAACAAACAGGCAGACAAACACATACAGAGACAAACAGACAGACAAACAGGGGAAGAGAGATTTGATTTGCGAAGAAAGGGAGATAGAGGCAGGCGGGTGAGTGACCGTTGAGTGGCGAGGCTGGGGAGTGAGGAGGGAGCGCCTGGCGGATGGCCTGAGTGCAGAGAGAGAGGGGGGCCAGAGACAGAAACAAGAGAGATGCCCCTTGAAGAACCCGCAGGACACTTGTAATGAAAACTGCATTCTGAAGGAGGAGGAGGGGAAGGAGGAGGAGGAGGAGGAGGAGGAGGAGGAGGAAGAGAATAAGGAAGAGGAGGAGGAGGAGAGGAGGAGGTACTGCAGCCCTCTTCAGGATGTAACAAGAGGGTGAGTACAGAGAGAGAGAGAGAGAGAGAGAGAGAGAGAGAGAGAGAGAGAGAGAGAGAGAGAGAGAGAGAGAGAAAATGAATGATCAAACTCTTCTCAAGTGAAGCAAAAAATGAAAAAAAGAAAATAAAAACATAATATTAGTCTATCGTCTTTTAACATTCAATTCCTGTCTTCCCTTTACAACTCTAAGTCTTCAAGGGCTTGTTTGCTTGTTGTTTATTGTCCCTTTAGGGAGTGGGGGGGGTGAGAGTTGGGGGGGGGGGGTGCTGGCCTCCTTACCTCCTTCCTCTGTTGTTCGGTGAAGGCAGCGGCAGATTCAACTTATTAAGGTGCGTGTGTTTCATGATGGATTCTGACAGCAAACCTCGAGAGGACCTTTCAGAAGCCCAATGCGATCTCATCCGTATCATAATTCTTGTAGATTGAAAGTATCGTGGCATTTGTTGTTGTTGTTGTTGTTGTTGCTCTTTTTCACCTCTTCCTCCTCCTCCTCCTCCTCCTCCTCCTCTTCCTCGTAAACTTTACTTCCTTTTCCTAGTCCCACTTCTCTTTCTGTTTCTGTTCCCTCCAAATTGAAAGCAATATCTTCCTCCTCCTGTTCCTCCTCCTCCACTTCCTCCTCCTCCTCCTCCTCCTCCTCTACTTCGCGGTATTATTTATATTCCCTTTTTTCCAATTTTTCCCCCTTTCCTGGCAGTTTTCTTCTCTTCCCCTTCTTCCTGGTCCTCCCTTTTGGTTAACTGTTGTATAAAAGTTTCCATGCCTCGGGAGGAGAGATGGGAGGTAGATGAAACACAAAGACATCTACTGAGAGAGAGAGATGGAGAGATGGAGATGTATCTATGGTCTATGCATGAAGAGGATGCGAGTAATTGGTTTAAGTTTATGTGAGTGATGGGCTGAATTCTGTGTGCGTCTTTGGGGAACAGAGAAAAGGGGGCAAAAAAATTCCACTCTAACACGCAACATTCGTTCACACAATAAACTGGCGCACTGGAGCAAGAAAACCTCAGCGTCACACAAACCATTAGAGTCCACAAGGAGTGCCGTAATGAACAGCAACTTAAGCCCAGCGCCACAATGCGTCATCTCAAGCCTGTTCAGGAGTAAAAATATCCCGAGACAAGTGGAGAAGAGAGGAAAAAATATACGTATCCTTATGGCCAGTGACGCGGTGAATGCTGCAGTCGTTTACTTAGAGAGAAAGTAAAAGTTTTGTGTGAGGTAATGCGAGGAATGAGAGAGGCAGGAGAGTGATAAGTTATGTAGTGTGAGGTGATGAGTTCGTTGAAGTTAGTTTACGTTTGTATAAGTTAGTGTGAGTTAGCAGGATTTAGCATACGTTAGATGAAGTTAGCACAAGTTAGTGTGGTTTAATGTGAGATTATAGCTCACAATAATATCACTACAACAACAACAACAGCAGCAGCAACAACAACAACAATAGCAACAGCAACTATTACTACCAGAACCACCACCATAACTACTACTGCTACTACTACTACTACTACTACTACTACTACTACTACTACTACTACTACTGCTACTACTACTACTACTACTATCACCACCACCACCACCACCACTATCATCAGAACAACCATTACACTACTATTAGCTATTCTCATGGGATTGTATCCAATTCTACTTAAAGCCTTCAAGATATTGGTGTCTCCGCTGCGCTTTGGTCACCTGCGTGTTTTAATTTGTCCTAATGCAGCGAGTATTGGTTGTGTATCCCGCTCACAACCCCTCCAGTGTGAGTTATAGTTCCTCAGCTCGGGGTATATAGGAGTTTTCTAATTATAGTAGCTTCTGTTCTCGCCCTTCATCTATTTATTTATTTTATATATATATATAAATCTATTATATAGATATAATATACTATATATATAATATATATATATATATATATATTATAATATAATATATATATATATATCTAAGATATATATATATATATATTTGGTTATGGAATCATGATGTTTTATTGTTTGTAATTTTGTACGTGTAGTTGTTGTCTCTGTCTATGTGTCTGTTTGTCTGTGTGTGTGTGTGTGTGTGTGTGTGTCTGTTTGTCTTTCTGTCTGTCTGTTTGTCTTTCTGTCTGTCTGTTTGTCTGTCTGTCTGTCTGTCTGTCTGTCTGTCTGTCTGTCTGTCTGTCTGTCTGTCTGTCTCTCTCTCTCTCTCTCTCTCT
>CM035184.1:7982736-7993368 GCA_020233015.1 Callinectes sapidus
TCTCTCTCTCTCTCTCTCTCTCTCTCTCTCTCTCTCTCTCTCTCTCTCTCTCTCTCTCTCTCTCTCTCTCAACACACACATCCACACACACACACACCTTTCATATATCGTGTCCCTTAAGGAATAAGTACAGAATGGCAGAATGGCTGTATCTCGTCTCCCTGATACGTTATACATGCCGTGATGGATGGAATGATTGGTCGTGGTGGTGGTGGTGGTGGTGGTGGTGGTGGTGGTGGTGGTGGTGATGGTGGTGGTAGGGGTGGGCTGTCGGTGTGGTGGTGGTGAAAGAGAAAGGTTGAAAGTAAAAAGAAAAAAGAAAAAGAAATGAAAAAGAAAAAAAAGAGAGACAAGAGAAGAAAAAAAGTTCTACGTTGATGAAAACATATATTTAGAAAAAAAAAATGTGTGGAGAAAAATATGTATGGAGATTTACGTGCATGAGAAAGATTACCACACACACACACACACACACACACACACACACACACACACACACACACACACACAGAGAGAGAGAGAGAGAGAGAGAGAGAGAGAGAGAGAGAGAGAGAGAGAGAGAGAGAGAGAGAGAGAGAAAAGGAGGAAAGACAAGATGAGAGGAGAGGAGAGAGAGAGAGAGAGAGAGAGAGCAATGTTAAATGAGTAATCTTCGAAATTTACCTGTCAGCTATAAAGTGAGGTATTGTTGCAGGGCTGTGGTGTTGAACGCAGGTGTTGTAATTATTGCGTCAGTGCATTCCTGGTGTAAGAGATACGTATAGTCTTGGTTAGAAGTTGAGTAACCTTCACTCTTTTTCTCCGTGTCTTGATTACCATGTCATTCAATGCTAATCTTGCCTCGTTTAACTCTTTCACTGCTCGTCAATCTGTCTCATAATCATCTACAATTTTTAAAGGATTTTTTTTCATACTATAGTTTTTCTAGGAGAGCTCTGTAACGTAACATGGAATGAATTAATCTCGTATGTTTTTTTTTCTTTTTTCTTTTGTCCATCAGAATAATTTATCAAGGTGATCAATAGCAGTAAGGTTTATGAACTCACAATTTCCCGACAAAAACCTGAGAATTTATAGATTTCCATGCGATTAAACGGCTCTTTGAAGGAAGGATACTATACTCACTGGAAGATAAGGGAATAGTGTTACTGCCCATCTTGTCTTTACTACTAAGGGAAAACTGTACTGCTGCTCACGGTACTGGAAGGTATCACTGGGACTGCACTGAAATGATGGTGTCGTGAGGTGTGTGCGGTTGCTGAAGGTGGAAAAGTATGAAGTTATGAGGAATGTGAGTGATATAAGTTTTGTGTGTGAGGATGTATGTTGAAGGATGGAAAGTGTGAAGTTGTCAGGTGTATGTGTGGGTGGTGAAGGTCGAGAGTGTGTGTGTGTGTGTGGATGGGTGGGTGGGTGGGTGGGTAGGTAGGGAGCGAGGAGGAATGTTAATAGAGGCAGAAAGAATATCGTTCGTATTGATCGACGGCAGGGGGACGTAACGAGTGAGAGTCGACACTAGCCCTAGCCTTTCCTTTTTTTTTTCTCTCTCTCTCTCTCTCTTTTTATGTAGATTTACTCCTCGGAAGAATGGGTCGACTGAGTTTTCTTTTTTAACATTTTATTTTCCTGTTTCTTTTTCACCCTGTTCATGCCTACCACCACCACCACCACCACCACCACCACCACCACCACCACCACCGTTGCTGCTGTAATGCTGGCCGATCTGAGCGTAGTGAGGCTAAGTAACAGCAGCAACCAACCTGCCTATCCGTGCCCTGCTTGTCCCTTTTACTCCACTGGAAACCCTTTTACCCTCCAGGCTCTCCAGTGCCTCCACTCTTGCATTTCCCAAAGCGAAAAAAAAGTGTGTGTGTGTGTGTGTGTACACATATATACTCTTTCTTCCCCTCTATTTGTCTATCTATCTATCTATCTATCTAACTATCTATCTATCTATCTATCTATTTATCTATCTATCTAACTATCTTTAATGTCGCTCTTTTTATGTTGATAAGAGAATATTACGTAATTATGAGATATTCGTTTGTCTGTCAGAGAGAGAGAGAGAGAGAGAGAGAGAGAGAGAGAGAGAGAGAGAGAGAGAGAGAGAGAGAGAGAGAGAGAGACAGACAGACAGAGAGACTAAGACTTATGCAGTTATCGACTATGCAAGTGTAAATTTAGAAGTGTGGAATGGAGTGTCGGCATGAGTGTGGGAGCCATTGCCACTGGTCTGCATTGATGTGGTGGGAGGGTTTGCTCACGGACAGAGGAGGGGTGAGTGAGTGAGGGAGTGCTCCTCTGTCCTCCACTCATGAACCACACCAACTCCTTCCACCGCAACCCTCCCTAGTGATCGGGTGAGGCAGCGTGCGGTGTGGGTGAGGGTGGAGAGGGAGGGAGATGGCCAGCGCACGACTGCCTCTGCCCAGATGCTGTAGTCACCCGGAGTTCGGAATTAACTTAAAGCTGCAGGTTCCCTCCCTCTCCCGATGCAGCTGTCGTTGAGATTAAACAACGCAAAACAAAGCACTCCTGTTGAGTTCGTTTCCCTCTTGTTTGGTAATCACAAACAGGTTAAACTTGAAAGTGTTCCATAACAACTTATAAAGGTAAATACATGATGATGGGTGTTGCAGGAGGAAACAGGAAACTCGGGGCGGCGTGGGGGAGTGGTGGCTCCTTTGGTCACAAGGGCACAAGAACACAAGGACTCGTTTTACGCAGTCTATCCAAGTTGTGGTAAAAGTTTAACCCTGACGAGAATTTCAGCAGGGCCGTGACCCTTCGTGGCCAACACACACTCCCGGACCTCTTGGCCTGGCTCTCGATCTTATGACCTTTGCTCCTCCTCTCTCCTGATCCCTTAATCTGCGGACGTCCTTTCCTCTGCTCTGAGTCCTGACCCTGTAATCTCTTGACTTCTTGATCTGTAACATCTGCTCCCCTCAACCCCAGTCTCGCGCCCCACGGATCCCTCTGGACGGTTGGCACGCTTGGAACTTTAAACTAGCGAGTGAGCTTCAGCCATGCGGAGTGGCAAAGCACCCTTTTGTTGGATTTTTTTCTCTTTTCTTTTTTTACTCAGTAGTTTACGTCTCTTAACACTGGCTGCCTCCGGAAAATAGTAACAAAAACTCCTACACTTTCCAACAGTCACCCAAAGTGAGAAAATACTGTATGCACCGCCCTCCCTCACCAACAGGAGGAGGGGGAGGAGGAGGAGGAGGAGGAAATGTATATCGAAGATGTTGTCTCCTTCCCTGCTGTGCCTGCCAGGGACATGGACGACCCTCCCAGCAGGTCTCGCCCGGGTCGTTATCAGCTGTGGCTGGAGGCTCCGCGGTCAAAATAATTATATTACCACCCAGAGACAAAAGCGAGGGAGGTGTGTTATCGGAGAGGCTCAGCGAGGCGGCCCCTTGAAGTTTCTCCCCTTCAGCGCCCTGCCCACGTCGCCCTTGATTTCAGTCTTAAGTCCCTGCCCCGCCCTTCTTTCCTAAACCTCCTCCCTGGTCCTGTGTCTTCTCTGCCTGCCGCATGGCTCTGTATCTTGACCTCTTCTGGTCGTTCTAAGCAGGCTTCTCTTCTCTTCTTTCCTTCATTTATTTTCTTCCATTCCAGGCCTTCTTTCTTTTATTTCATGTTTGCCTATATTGATGAGTAAATGCAAGCAAAAAATCACGAAGAAAAATATACACCATGTTCATGATTGGAAAAATAAACTGAAGTGACTGCGAGCTCCAGAAATTTAAAGAACACACACACACACACACACACACACACACACACACACACACACACACACACACACACACACACACACACACACTCCATTGCTATTATTATTATTTTTTCCCTCCCTGCCATAATCTTCACCATCATCGCTTCGCACTAACGAGGGAGCAGTGCGGCTCCGGAGTGAGGAGTTAGCAAAAGTTAGAACGTTATTGGTGGTAATTTTTATTTAACTGGCTTGGAGGTACGGGGCGCTGCTGCTGGCTGGCTGGTTGGCTGGCTGGATGGCCTGGCTGGCTGATTGGTTGGTTGTTTGGTTGGCTGGTTGACTGTTTGGTTGGCTGGCTGGCTGGCTGGTTGGCTGACTGGGTTGGCTGGGCTGGTTGGATGGATGACGGGGAGCTTGAGAAAGGATAGCAGAGCCAACCCGGGTGCGAAATGGAGTCTTAATGAGTAGCCTGCCGGGGATGCTAGCGGGCAGCGAAGGTTTTAGAGCTTCAGGAAGCGCTGTGAGGGTTCCCGGGGAAGCTGGAGAGCAAGGCTGTAGTGTGGAGATCGGTGGAGATTTTTTCCAACCTCTGGGAATGGGGAATTCTACTTTTTTTTATCTTCCAGCTTCGAGGTTAGGGAGTGGTTCCTGAACCTTATTTGGGCTTAGGGGAAATTTCAGAGATTTCCAAGGGATTGCTAAGAAAATGCTATGGACATTTGATTTGAATTTGAAAATTAGCTATCGTAAATATTCAAAATAGATTTGTTCATATTCTCAAAGAATGTAGACGTTTTTTAATAGATAACTGTATTTCGTGAGGAGTTGGAAAGATGTGATGTTGTAGAAATGCACGTTGAATGTTGATGGTAACCGCAGTAAAGGTGTTGGCGGATGGCATTGGAGGATGGCTTACACGCGCGTCGCTTCGATCCGGGACACCACACTCCATCTGCAAAAATCATTCCCCATATTTCTTTTATTAATTTCACAACCGTTTCATTTATCATAGCGATTACGAGTTTGCTATTAGCTCAGCCTAGGAATATGGTTTGCATCTACAACTTAATCTTTACTTTAGTACTCAAGCATTAGAAAAATATCATAACCTTTAAGTTTTATATGTCTTTAAACATGCATATTGTACACTAAGGAAGAATTCTGACTCATTTTAATTTCCAATAGACAAACGGGGTAATAGTTTCCTTTCACATCAGCGAAGATTCCAGTCACCTGCGAAACAAAACGGTACATTTTTCAAAGTTTGCAACAAAAAATGCGTACAGTCTTCTGTTTGGTAACATACTTAGCGTGCACGAACACATTCAAGGTGCGGAAATTTTAATATAAGCCTGTAAACGCTCCTTGGCCCATTCAGCCGCTTTGTGTTTTACGCAGAGGGGTAATTGAGGAAGAAGAGGAGGAGGAGGAGAAAGCAGCATTGTGTACTTGGGTGAACAATGCCTTTTAAGCAGGGAAGTCTCCAGTCAAGCAAGTAGTGTTGTCCCGAACCCCGTCCCCCGACACGTTGCTGAGGCTGGCGGGGAGAGGAGCAGAGGGCGGTGGAGTTAATAACATGAAGGTGAGGGGAACCCGAGCCAACGACTGTAAAATTCTGGCAGCAGAATATCATCAGGCAGTAATGGAAGGAGATTCACTTCGAGGTCCCCTTCCACGCCATCCTTTGAATCTCCTTCCCTGATTGGTCGGTTGAAAGAGTTTACCCTGTGCTCTCATTGGCTGCCTTCTGCCGTTACTCAGTCCGAGAGGAAGAACACGGCCCAACTTCTGCGTTGTTTAGGAAGTTTAAGTTTTTTTCCGAAATACTAATGCAGTTTTACAGAAGGGAATTACAGTTTCGATAATCAAATCAGAATCTAATGTGGTGAAGTTGTTGTTAGTCTTGAAAGACGTTCCTGGAAATGTTCTTGTAATGGAAAAATTATGTGTGTGAGTTAACAGAGTGGTGTTTGACTGCAAGGCTCCTGCTTTCCTATCTGGCAGTGAAGTGTTGCAATGCTTTGTTTTAACGCGCTTAATGAAATCAGTTAATGTTAAAAAGTTTGTCACTTGTTTGACTCATTTGTCACCGAAGTTTCTTGGGTCTTTCAGTCGGCCATCGTATTCCACTTAGGTGTTTATAGTTATGCATGCCAACACCCACACGCAGAGATAATACTGTGCTTCTCTTCTTTGTTGTAACATAATGTTCATTTCCACGATATGAGTGAATTAGATAAAGAATGAAGTAAGCCAGTAATTATACGGTGCGATACTTAATGATACTAGATAACGTCCACATGAAAAGAAAAAAAAACATCGTTTGGTTTTCTTCTTTAGTGTTGAGTTATGTTCATGCATGAGGGGAAAGTGAATAACATACAAAATAGATTCAGTAAAAAATCATGAAGGTTGCTTTACTTAAGAATAATAATATCTCGTTCCCTTCCGTCTCCAACAAAGAAATGTTTTTTTTAATTTTTTTATTCCTATATACAAAGTAGAATGTCAGAAATATCAAAGGCTGATGAAGGTAGAAATACCATCCTCTCACTTAAAAAAAAGAAAAGAAAGAAAAAGAAAATAGTTAAATGACTTACATGAGATAGACAAAAAAGTCAATCATGTACAAAGCGGGAGTGAGCCATAAATATTTTGTAAGACTGTTATACTTATAGAAATAACTTGTATTAAAGGTTATTCAACTTATAAATATCACCCAACAAATATTGATAAATGTAGATATTATTTTGATTTAATTTATCGTTATTTTCATTTACATTTTATGTGTGTGTTAAGTTATGTCCATGCACCAAGACAAAAGCAAATCTCATACAAAATAAGAGCAACTCATATATATTACATCAAAGTTGTACTTATAAGTAACTCACTCCCGGCACACATAGAATACCTAACTAACCAAGCTCTTTCCTTCCCCATCAGGAAATTGCTTCACTGCTCATCAGCTTCGACAGACACACTGACTGGCTCTCCAAGGAGGTCAAGATTAGGTGAGTGTCCTTCCCTACTAGTCTTTCCTCCTCCTCCTCCTCCTCCTCCTCCTCCTCCTCCTCCTCCTCCTCCTCCTCCTCCTCCTCCTCCTCTTTTCATCTTCACCATCACGGTATATAACTCTAATCTATTTTATGTGTGTGTACGTGTCAAGTATGGTAGGTAGCTGTGTGTGTGTGTGTGTGTGTGTGTGTGTAGGTGTGTGTGTAGGTGTGTGTGTAGGTGTAGTTTTGTTGTTATCCTTGTTGTTGGTGTTATTGTTAGTAGTAGTAGTAGTAGTAGTAGTAGTAGTAGTAGTAGTAGTTCTTGTTGTTGTTGTTGTTGTTGTTGTTGTTGTTGCAGTAGTAGTAGTAGTAGTAGTAGTAGTAGTAGTAGTAGTAGTAGTAGTAGTAGTAGTAGTAGCAGCAGTTGTAGCAGTGGAAGATGAAAAAATAGCAGCAACTGTATTCATCATCATGGTAAATATATAATAGATAATGCAGTGATATTAATGATGATAATATTTATGATAACAGGAACAATAGAAATAACAATGATAATAATAATAACTAACAACAGTCACTGGCCCCACTCTTACATAACCAAAATTGTATTCCGTCATGCGTCTCTCGTTCGCCAGACATTTTTTCCCCTCCTCCCAAACTCTTTCCTTCCACGTCACGTACAGGCATGTCATGAATTGTGTATCTATATATTTACAAGCACCTCACATATGTGCATTGCATTACTGTGGCTTGGTGCACAGAATGGAAAATCGGGTGTCACTTAGTACGTCCTGGTTGGTGCTCTTGTTGTGATGTGCCGGAGAGCCTGGTGCAAAAATTACTCTTGTTCATATTACCACCGGCTGCTGACGGCGGCGGTAGTGGTGGTGCTGTCTGGCGAGGGTGCATTGTGGGTAACTGCTGAGAGGAGGCCGCCCACAGTCTCAAAGTTCCTGTTGGCAAAGAAAAGTTGGTCCTCGTTAGCATTTGTCAGCATGGTGTGTGTGTGTGTGTGTGTGTGTGTGTGTGTGTGTGTGTGTGTGTGTGTGTGTGTGAAAAGAAGCTACACACAATGTTCCGTCTGCTTGGTTGTAAAGAAAATTTTTAGTGTATTCTTTTTCCGCCGTTGTGTGTGTGTGTGTGTGTGTGTGTGTGTGTGTGTGTGTGTGTGTGTGTGTGCTCGCGCGTGTGTTTGTTTTCTTGGAGTACCTTTAGACGATTCACAGGACACCGCATCATTATCCAACCACTTACCCACTACCGCTGACACCACTAACCACCCACACCCACCCATCCACCAGCCACCAAGCAGCAGCAGCAGCAGCAACAACATTCGCCGTCGCCTCCGCGTGTTGTCATTTGGGCGCGACTTTGTATGAATTGGCACAGGAAGGACAGGAGGCAGCAATACTCCGCCTGACGCAAACAGTGTGTGTAATTGGCAACCCGGGAAGCTTTTGTGTAAGCAGAGTGATATTGCCTTGGCGGCCCTCCAGCCTTGATTGGTGCGTCAAGGTGGGACTGGATTACCCGTGGACGGACGACGCTCACGAGACGGCAGAAACAATTGTACTTCGTTCCCGCTCGGCCGTGTGCGTGCTTTGGGAGGATAGAAGACAGGAGAGAGGGAGGGGGGGTAGTGGGTGGTATTACTCCCCATCCTCACCTTGTCTGAAGCGTCCAATGGCAGATACCGGCGTCAGGGGTGTGGGGAGAGTGGGACGGTGGGGTGGGGTGGGGTGTGGGTGGTGCGTCGTTCGTTGGCGTGCTGACAGTTTTACCGATGTGTCGAGGATTTCACTTTATTCGTTCCCGCGTCACGAGCTGCAAGTCCTCAGCGTTCACACGTTTCCTATATCTTTTATTATTGATTTATTGTTTGTGTAGTAGAGGTATTTCACCGGAATTTACTCACAGGGGATGAAGTAAAGGGGTTCAAGCACTCAACTCAACCCCCTTGTCATTGTTGCACAGCCCCAGTCACTGTGTGAAGCATTGGGTGTATTCGGACGATGTGAGTAAAGTTGAAGCAAAGCTGACGAGCAGTTTGCAGCGTTAAGTGAGCTCCGGTCCATGTTTAAAGCGAACTGAAATGCACATTTTCGGATCCACTGAGATTGATTCAACTCTTTGGAATGTTATTCACCCGCAGAGCTAGGCCGTGGATGGAGATGGAACGTACACATGTACAACACCTCATTTTCAGCCCTGAATGATGAGGAAAGCGTTTATACGTTCAAAAATATTCTTACACTGGGGAATCTCGGCTTGCGCGGCTAAAATGGCGAATATCGTTCCTTTCTGCTATTCCACCAACTGACATACAAGCTTTAACTCGAATTCTGACACAAACTAATCTGATCATCTTCCCTCCCCAAGTTTGATGGTTAAAGAGTGCCTCGGGTAGCACCAGTGGAAGGTAACTCCTGCTGCTGGGACGGAAGGCAAATACGTAAACACAGACGTGAAAGCTAAGGAGAAGCAGATGAGCATCGAATCCTCGAACAAAAGCAAGATAATGTGAAGTATTATCATAATAATAGTTTATTGTCTGGAAAATAAGTTATAATGATTCATTGAAGTGGGACCTTTCAGGATAAGAGCAAACGAATTGGATGTAACTTTTAAAAATCATCTGCCTAATTTGCAAGGTAATGGTTATTTCATTGGTATATTTTATGGCCGTATTTTTCGTTGCAGCATTTTGATGAGTATAATTTTTCCACGGTACAGTTTTGTGCCAAATATAGAATAAAATACAACAGCTGTTTGGTCATGATTGCGTAAGAATTCCAGTAAATGTCATGTAAACTTATATAATGGTACATCTCGGCACGTATATACAGTATGTCTGCCAAATTAATAAAGAATCGTCTCGTCACTTTCAAACGATGCGCAAAACACCATGCTTCAGCTCAGAGTAAGACATAGTATTAGTATTACAGCAACAAAATTACAGTTTACTAGTGAAAAATGGTTTAGTATCACCTATTATTGCATTATGAAAATGTTCGTGTTTTCAAAAGACATCAGGACAGGAAGGCGCGAATCTGGGAACTAGAGGAACAGTCTGTGAGCATGACAAGCGCAGCCCTTCGCGTCCTTAATATGAAACGTGTCCTCTATTAACGCAATAACGAAGGAAAGCCTCGAACAACTGCAGCACACGAAGCAGAAAGAGAGATTCATTCGAATTTAGGTAACCGTCAAGAGAGAGATGATGAAAACAAAAGAATCAGAGGAAATGAAAATACATAAACATAAAGTACTGTGTTTAATGGTATGGAAAGTATCAGCTGTTAGCGCTTTAGTTGTACCTAATTTCATAACCGTTATTTGTTCATGGGGCTGCAACTGCGTATGATTTATTGTGTGAAATATATGTATTTTATAGAGGTACATCAATTTATACTTTATTTTAGCCTCCCGTCATGATATTCAGAGAACCTAAATCAGTATATAACTATTATTGTTTTGGGTTTTTTTTTTTTTTTCATAGTTGATATATAAAATTAAAATTCTGTGTATCCGCTGCCGTTAGATGTGGTAACACGCCACCTGACGCCGCCAAGCCCCACCCCGTCCGCCTGTTTCATCTATTGTTAAGCCTTTCTTTTTTCTCATATCCTTTGTAGACCTCTCTCTCTCTCTCTCTCTCTCTCTCTCTCTCTCTCTCTCTCTCTCTCTCTCTCTCTCAGTACATCATGACCTCCATACTATCACTACACTAGCGTTCTGTCGCTCTCTTGTTATATTTTTTGCAAGCGTTAATGGAAACACGTCAGCTGTAACGAAATGCTGTCACTAGGTAGAGCAGAAGTACGCATGAGTGACAAGACTATTAAAATATTCTATTGCTGAGCGGTCCTTCCTTAATTACAACGAAAGCAATCTCAAGCTAGTCAATAA
>CM035184.1:7996697-8033276 GCA_020233015.1 Callinectes sapidus
TTCCCGTTTTCTTTGTTTCTTGGCTGTGTTTGCTCTCTCTCTCTCTCTCTCTCTCTCTCTCTCTCTCTCTCTCTCTCTCTCTCTCTCTCTCTCTCTCTCTCTCTCTCTCTCTCTCTCTCTCTTTCGACAGTAGAGCATCCTGCTTCTTTAGTAACCTTACAAGCAGCTTGATAAAGGAAGGGCTTTTTGTTCAGCAGTAAGATAGCTCACGGACTAGACCTTTCCTCCTCCACCCCCTTCCATCGCAACCACCACCACCACCACTCACTTCGTCAGGTCTGCGCGCACCACTTCCTGATAATCGTGTTATAAGTGGTGTTCCTGTAATGAGCTCGTAACTCACGTTTAGTGGGTCGGATCCCATGAGTTATTTCCTGCACTAATTCACAACACAGTGGCCGGGGCGTGACGGATGGCTTCCCGGGGCCTCTGCCACTGCCACCTTCCCCGCCGTCACTCCATTACCGCGACTGCACAAACCCTGTACTGGTGAAGTATGGGAAAAATATGTTTGGGGTATATTTTCCGCCTGGCGACGCACGGGGAGCGAGGTGGGGGGGGCGGAGCGGTAAGTGCAGTTAAAGAGAGGTAGAATGTGTGGTAACTGCAAGCACGTTAGGATCATTGGGAGTGGAGCAAGTGTTCTCTTCTGTGGCGGGGTGGGTTGAAGGAGTGGGTGGGATAGTGGCCGTAGGAGCGACGGGGGCAAGTTATCCGCGCGTTATAATCACATCTCCATTTTCGGTGTCGGCAACTTCCATCGTCAGCAGTATAATCGAGTTTTAATTGAGCAAAACCGAATCGATGTGAACGGCCACCATTTACCTGAGAGTTGGATAAAGGAGGTGGGTGGAGAGTGGTGAGGACGGGGAGGGAGCAGGGACTGGCTAGCTGAAACTGGGAGAGAGAGAGAGAGAGAGAGAGAGAGAGAGAGAGAGAGAGAGAGAGAGAGAGAGAGAGAGAGAGAGAGAAAGGGGGGGAAACAAATCAACAAACCATCTCTCAATTTGATTTCTTTTCTTTTTTCCATGATTTAATCTACGTGTAAGATTTTAAAATATTTCTATTGACAGTAACCTTATATTCCTTTCTTTCTTTCAGTGCATTTACGGCTGTTACGTGCACTCCGCCATCCTGCCCACTTTCCACCGCCGGTGCTACTGGCTGCTGCAGGCAAGTGTGTCCTCAATCATCTGTTCCGTAGCGTGTCACGGCTGTCAAGTGTAATTGAGAGATGAGGATTAATACTTGTCCTCACTACGTTAAACACGGACGCTTTCATTTCACGATATTTTTTCCCCTATTAAAAGAGCAGCTTACGCATAATCATATGGAACTTAATGGTGTTTTATCATCATTGTTATTACCACTATTTTCTTTAGTATCACTGTTCTATTTTTGGAGCTCTACATAATTTAATGTTTTTATATGCTGCAGTTACGTAAATATTTTACTGCCTCATGGAATATTGTTTGTATTATTAGTATTATTAGTATTATTACATATTATTATTATTATTATTACTATTATTATTATTATTATTATTATTATTATTATTATTATTATTATTATCATTATTATTATTATTGATTCCTGAGAGATTTAAAGGGAAAATATACACACCTGCAGGCCCTCATTAAGCTTTTTGTGATAGGGTATACTATTTAATCCAAAGTTGGATGTGCACATACCGTAAAGGGTAGCTGAAGAAAGATTCACATACGTATATAGAGGAATTGCAAGCTCCTGTAAACTAATCCTAGAGGGTTTGAAAATGCTGTGTCTCCCACTGCAGAATCCTGACATTGTGTTAGTGCACTACCTCAACGTGCCCTACCCTGACGACAACAAACTGGTGATGGCGTCCAGCATATCCCTGTGGGCCGACAAGAAAGAGTGGACCAAGGAAGAGTTGATCAGTCAGCTCAAGCCAATGTGTAAGTGCCGCCGCTATCCGCTAGTCAGTAATAATTGTCACATAACTCTGTGCGTCATCAATACAGCTGAGTTATAATGGTGGACATAACGCCTCACGCCAGCTGCTCACGGTCGTGTTTTCTGCGGTCTGGTCCCTGTTGCGGGTTTGGTGTGGCCGCAGGAACAGTGGCAGCGGCAGCTAGGGTGGGACGTTGTCTCCTCACATTATTTCTCAAGTTTTGTGTCTCATCAATCTGATTCTAAAACTGTCACGTCACTTAATTTACATAAGTTTGATTAATGACATTTGTTTGTCAGCAACTCATCACCTTCATTGAGCTAGATCGTAGTTTAGAAGCGTGATTTTTGTTCTCATTCTATTAATAATTACTTGTAATTCACGAATGCTTGTCAAGTCCTAAGTTTCATAGACTATTAGATTTTTACGCTAAACAAATAAATGGTGTTTGGGTTTGTCACTAAGCTACTTCTACCTGGCTTCCGCAGTCTTCAGCGAGGATGAGCCGGACCTCAACAACGAACTTGAGATATCGGTAAATATTGTGTGTGTGTGTGTGTGTGTGTGTGTGTGTGTGTGTGTGTGTGTGTGTGTGTGTGCGTGTGTGTTTACGCACACCTGTGTGCGTGCGTGTGAATTGTAAGGTCCATGGCGTCCCAGCCCCCAGGCATCACGCAATAGTCAGCAGAATAGGAGCGTGTATGTGCATAGGAGCAGGACAGTTTTGCAACCTAGATTACCTTCTTTTGAACATCTTATTTTTTTCAGCATTTTGTATCTTTGTATGAGTGTTGTATTTTATTGAGAAGGTCAATCTCTTACTGCCTTGAATGTTGGCACTTTGGTGAGAGTGGCAGATCAGGTGAGCCTCAAAATGCAGTGCTCCCTACGTTATTGCTTCATTACTAACTGATCTAATAGGCTGTCTGTGCTAATGGCAGGCCTGTGTTGCTTGTTTTCACGCAGCTTGCTGAAGATTAGCGGCTCTTGTTGTTGGTTGAGGTTGTCACTTTAAATTTCGCTTGTTTTACATAGATTTCGAGTGTGTTGGTATCGTTCTGTCATGTAAGATAAAAAAAAAATCTTACATATCTGTTTATTTTGTGATGATTTCTACCATTATTGTGAATTGTATTGAAATGGGATTATAGATAGGCTCGATCTTCAATCACCATGGAAAGGAAAAAACCATTAACAGCTCTCATCTATTTTTTCTTTTTTTCTTTTTTTCGTTTCATAATGATAGAAATTTGACTAAAACTAAAAAGAAAAAGGTATATTTGCCATTGTTATAGTAGTAATAATGGTAACAAATCACAGAAAACAGAATTTTAGAATAATGTGACAGTAGGTAGGTATACTCAGCTGACTGGGTTGTGTGTGCGCATCCATGTGATCCCGTATAATATGCCAGATGGCAGATACAAACCTCAAGTCTGATACAAACACACGGTGCATCATGAACTTTGGAGAGCCAACCATGTCACGGTAAATGTTCTTACGATATATGTTGGTACTTTGTTGACTCTACACATTGGTGAAATATGAAGATTCGTTTGGCCACGGTGGACTCATACTTAATTAATGGTGTGTCATACGACTGGGAATAGCAGTTCCTCTCCCACTCTTGTGCACCACTTGGGTATAAACACCACAGTTAGTCAGTCTTTTTTTATGGCTCTTGATTATAAGCACTCTTACATAGAAAAAAATATGATGTTTTTTTATGTAAGAGGGGGAAGCTGGCCAAGGCAACACTAATATAAAAAGAGGCCACTAATTTGCCAGTCCCCGTAAAGATCCAAAGCATTAACTAAAAATCAGGGATAAATGTCTTGAAACCTCCCCCTTGAATATATATAGTCTAGTCATAGGAAGTTGGAAATATAGAAGCAGGCAGGGAGTTTCAGAATTTACCAGGGAAATAAATGAATGATTGAGAGTACTGATTAACTCTTGGGTAAAAGTAAAAAATAGCACCTCCCCCCCCCACGCTCCTGCCCCAGCAAGCTCTGGCGACTGTGGGGAATCAGAGGTTGTAGGGGGGAGATGACAAAACAGGAGATATGTGGCATATGAAAAATCTAAGGACATGAATTACCATTTTTGTGAAATTTGTATAAAATTCTCAATAGAGAAAAATCTAATGACAAAACCTAACCTAATCTAACCCAGGTGCGCACGCCGCACACTCACCAACATATGAACACACTCACTAACTTTTATACCTTCATATATGATTATTCATTGGGGACTTGGATTCTGCAGACATTGGAATATTCATTTAATTACTATGGCCTTACCAAAGCCGTTCCCACATTAAAAACATCACAGACATGTTATATAGTAAGTACTCTATCACCTTGCAAGATTTTTTTTCAATAATTAGAAAGGAGGTGCTGTAGTTGGCATACATTCGAAGACTATTCCATACATGGGTGGATAAGGCAGAGTTAGCAGCTGGAAGGGTACCAAAAAAACTGGCAGAAAAGCCTCAGAATGCCTAATTTCATAGACATTTTAGCAACAGATGAGTTGTGAAATTTCCAGTTTAGATTTTTTTTAGGTTAAATGAGAGAAAGAGAGGCTGAAGACTGTCAATCAGAGGAGAGGAGTTGACAAGATAAAACTTTTGATTCCACCCTATCTAATAAGGCTGTGTGAGTGAAACCCCTTCATCTATGCAAAAAGTACTCCATACAGTGGGGGACAAGGCCCTTGTATAGAGTTAGCAGTGGGGTGTACTGAAAACTAGCAGAGACCCATCAGAACACCTAACTTTATAGAAACCATTTTAATAAAAGATGAAATACTTAGTTTCCAGTTTAGATTATAAATAAAGGAGAAACTAAGGATATTCATTATAGAAGAGGGGAACAGTTGAGTATCATTGAAGAAGAGGGAATAGTTGTTAGGAAGGTTATGTGAAGTTGATAGATGGATAAATTGAGTTTTTAAGGCATTGAACACTACTGAGTTCTCTCTGCCTCAGTAAAAAATCTTAGAGAGATCAGAAGTCAGGCGTGCTTACTGTCAACACTCCCTATATGAACTTGTTTGATTGAAAATATGGTTAATCTGGAAGGCATGGTAGCTTAACATACGAACGCAAAACTCTCATTTCGTGTAGATATAGTAGCCTTATTTAAAAATATAATAAATTAATTTTAAAAAAAGGAGACATTCAGGTCCAAAGAAATATGTGAAACCTTTACATAGATGTACTAGATAGACTTGCCTGCCAGCCACCAGGCCTTACATGTGGCATACCTTGTATAATGAATCTAATCTTAAGCTATTGTTGAAAAACTGTACTATGTGTCCAAGGGATGAAGACTTATATTATTTTAGAGACTTGTTTTTAGTTACATAGTTTTGACATGGTGAATTAAAGTTCAGGGGAGTGTGCAGTAGCAGGCAGTACTACTGTATTGGGTTTTCTTGTGTGTTGTCACTTGAGCATAGTCATGATCCTGTGCACCAACACTATTTCAATGCCAGTCACTCTACAGCTCTTAATGTGTTAGTAGGCAAATGGTGTGTAGGTTTTCTGTCAGGTAGCTGGTGGGTGATGTGTTATGCTAAACATGCTCTGGGCTGTTGACGTCATGTGCAATACAAATGTTGGGCACTGCATTGTTTCTGTGCAATGCAGACACAAGACATTTAACTTGCTGTGCTGTGTAAAAATATGATAACGCTGATCATTTTGATGTGCTAAATATTGGGCTTGTTGTTCACCATGCCATGCAAATGTGGATGGTCTTCTGTTGTGCTACCAAGATTCAAAGCTATTTTCATGCTATTCCAGACAGACTCAGGGCTGTCCATGAGCTGTTCCTGATAGAGTGAGGCTATTCATTCTGTTCAGCAAAGCTGACTAAGGGCTGTTTTACTATAACTTTGCATTATCATCAGCTGTGCTGTTCAAGGCTTCTTAAATATATTTATCTCTGATTTTTGGAGCAGCATTATTTATGGATTGCTTTTCATTATCTTCATAAATTATGGTATGCATTTATTTCTTTATATATTATATATATACATATATTTTTTATAAAACATAGCTAAAACGTAATTTTGTAAGCAGGCAGAAACTGGCACTATTTTGCTAATTTCTTAATGTTTATGATTAGTCTTGCTAAATGGAAAGCCTTGACCAGTATTTGTGTGAAAGCTTTGTACTGTATGTGGAGTAGGCTCCAGACTTATAGTACAGGTGTGGATGGAAGGGATGGATTGTATCTTTGATATACTATTAGTAATGAACTTGAATGTTGTGAATCATTTCATCTTTAAAAAAATAACAATAGTAATGAATAATAAAAGCATATTAATACTGTACTAGTTTCAGATTTTGAGTGAACATTTTACTGGTTTCACATTATTTTCTTAATTTATCCATTCTAAACTTCTCTAGTATTTTGATGAAATAGTATCAGTTAATTCAGTTTCCTCCATAGCCTCCATATGGTTCAACCCATGTTTGGCTGCTACATCTTTGACATTAAAAGCTGGAGGACAGTATTACACATTTGATGACACATATTATTGATATATAAACTATTGAACTCTTTTTCATGGATATAGAAGTTATGCAGATTTGAACATTTTGGATTCAGAAGTTGTCCATATATTTGAAATTTGAATAAATGATATGCACTTAAGACTTACATTATTGGACAATTGTATTACAGATTATGTATGAAGTATTGGATCCATTGATACATACATTTAATGGGCGATTGAGCCATCCACAGTCCTCCTTGCAGTCAGAAAATTCACATTTAAATATTTTCAAAATTTCATTTGCTCAAATGTTGTAGTTATACATCCTCCCAAATATTGTCCCCAAAAGACATGTTAGCATTATAGCTGTCCCTAATTATCCATCCCTTCCATTCCATACATGCAGTGTTTTATATAGGGTATGTACTTATAATACCTTTTCAATGTCTAGTTGTGCATTACTCACCATATTCTGCCTACACATACTAGGTACTTCTGCCATATATAATTAGTCTGTATTGTACTTTGTAGTAGTGCTCATGGAGTACAGCAAAATCAAGGGGGATCATTTTTACAGTCACTCATTTTATGCATTAGAGTCCCCCTTGTAATATTTTTTTTCCCTCCCTCTGCTATCTTTTGCATATCACTGTGTAATTATATGCAGTATACTAGATGCATGTCAATGACCAACTAACATCCTGAAAGAGTTGTAGCACCCCTCAATCTCCCCCTTGAGTGTGCTCGGAGGCCCCTGTATCGGTGTTGAGTGTTTTTGTGTTCCTTTAGCCTTCATGTGGAGGCCGAGTGTACAGCCAGATCAGCAAGGTTAGTCCTTTCTGCAGCAATATCCTCTTGTTTATTTTTTTCCTCATTTTTTCATAGGAATCCTCAGCTTGTGAGTTTTGAATCATAACATCTCTACTTTTGACTTGAGGAGAATCTCAGCCAGCATTATTATGGTTTTTGCACCTCCCCCTAAATTTGGAATTGCTGTACTTGTTTAAATTTTTCTTGTTCAGTTCTTTTATAATTTGCTGTCATCTCTAAACACAGTGGAATATTTTTTTCTATTAAATGAGTCAAAGCTTGATGTATCCACCTGATACATGGTAGAAAAAAAATATGAAATTCCTATGAAATGATATGAAAGCTAAATAGGTGTGATATATATATTTTCTCAGATTCCTCCCAAGTTCTCATGGTATCATGTGCTGTACTTTAGTACTTAGTATGTGTTAAACAGCATAATATTTACCTCAGTGTTTCAATCATAAAATTTCAAGTTAATTTGAAAAGCAAGTTTTACTTCAGTGTTATGAAATGAAATAGTATAAAGAAAGTGATTTGATGCATCAGTCTGATGCATCAATGTGTTCAAGCATTTTCATGTTATTTTTTTGTAACTATTTTATGAACATATATATTGAAAAATTGCATATACATATGCATAATTTTTAATGAATAATTGCTGCATGATTTGCTTATCACCTATGTTAAAAGATTGACTATACATCATACATATAAAGCAGCTGAATTCAAAATTTGCTTGAATGAAATAGACAGTTCTTAAATTTTTCAAACTTTTTGAACAGTTAGATGGCTGTAATTGACCCATATTTTGTCATGGCAATTAACATTTTATTTGTCCTCCATCTTTGCATGAATTCCAATCTCTTGATATTGTACAAATACTAGAACTAATTACCTTTCCTTCATATCATTAATTTATTGAGTATTTTTTTAGCTCTAGTTTGTTGTTTAGCTTCTCCATAACCATCAGCATTCTTTTCTTTATTTTATTATTCAGTATATTCTTTCTCAATGAAGTGGAAGAAGATAGTATAGTATGTACATACAAAAAGCTCTCCCAATTGATTCCCCACCAAAATTCATTGTAAAACGTCAAATATAATCATTGCATACTTGGTACAATTTTTGTTTACTGGAGAGATCTGCTCAGCTGCATGCTTTTTTGCCACCATAGCACAACTGCAGGATGGACTAGAAAGGTAATACACATACATAGGTGACTAAACATACTACATACATCAACATTTTATTAGCAGACTTTATTCTAATCCAAATCAGCAGTTTTATAAAGGTTCAATACATTGTGAATCAAATATATTGTATTACAGAGAAGACTATTAGTTGAGAAGTTACTGTATTTGAACATCTTTCCAACATACACTCAACAAATTGTTGAAGGATTCATTTTAGTAGATAGTGAATGTATTGTATTATATGTACACTGCACAAAAAAACATTTGAATTTATTATTCTGCTCACTACATTTGGTATTGGTTCTTGATTATCGTCACATGACATGTACTATTTTATATGTTGTTATCAGTATATCATACATACTGTTGTGCAGATCTCATGTTATAATAAGTGCAAATGGAAAAGTGGAAAGTGGGATATCAAAAGGTAGGACTTTACATTAGATCCTTATAGAATAAATTTCTGACCTAGTTATGAAGGTAAGACACCATGATACCTGCATGAACTTTGCATGATGGAAGCCCTTGATTGAGTTGTGCCTTTCATATTTCCTGTTACTTCAGTGTCTCACAATACATTTCCTTACTGCAGGCAGAAGTCATTCTTTGGAATAGTACTTGTTCTTATGGTGTAGATTTTTTTTCCAGTTTTGATAAAAGCAAAATATAATTAGTGTGTCTTGACATGCAAGCTAATGTTACATAGATTGCTATAAAGAATTTTATATTAATTTTGAGTAGATTTTTAGAGACCACTACATATGTATACTGTACAACCATGTGGTTATATAACCGAGATGAGACAACCTCTGTTGACAATGAGATAACCTCCCCTCATGTTCCAACTGCTGCTAGTGGTGCCTTGTGCATCAGTGTGAGCTTAATGGAGGGTTAGCTTCGTGGCTAACACTGAACATGTCACCTCAGATTGTTTTACTTTATTGCCAGCGCATTGTACAAGTGTATTTGTATTATTACTATTATTAGTTTACATTTGATTTAATTTTTACATATTGGCTGTAATATATATATATATATATATATATATATATATATATATATATATATATATATATATATATATATATATATATATATATACACACACACACACACACACACACGCACACACATGTGAGTACTACATTGTATATCACTCACTCACTCACACCCTCTCTCTCTCTCTCTCTCTCTCTCTCTCTCTCTCTCTCTCTCTCTCTCTCTCTCTCTCTCTCTCTCTCTCTCTCTCTCTCTCTCTTTCAGTATAAGTAAAGCATTCAGTCTGCTGGAAAAGTTTTAAACTTCTCTTCACAAAGATTTCCTGGTTTGCTGGCAAGCTTTTCCTCTGTAATTTTCAATTTCCCTTTTGTTCATTTACACAGCAACACATAGCATGTTTTCTGCTAGTTTTTGCTGTGATTATCACTATTTTATATTTATTGATATTGTTGTAATTATTATCATTCATATTAGCTTTATGTTGATTGTTATAATTTGGTACCAGTCTTTTATAATGGTTACTACATATTACATATTATTAATGTTTATAAATGCTTTATTCTTATTATGGGTAATGATACTATTATTATTATTATTATTATTATTATTATTATTATTATTATTATTATTATTATTATTGTTATTATTATTATTATTAATTTTTATTATTACTGTTATTATTATAATTTTTTTATTATTATTATTATCATTATTATTATTTTTATCATTGTCATCATCATCATTATTTACTTCCTGGAAAGTTATAAGCATTATCTCATAATGATCCTCAAAATATAGAAGTACGGTGCTTTAAGATTTATCATTTAGTGTTATTTGATGTCTCTAACATGACATCTGCCTGTAATCACTGTTGATACATATTGTCTACAAAAAACAAATTCTCTTTTTATGTAAATATTATTCAATTTATAATACACTGAGGAATGCCATACTTGCAGTAAACCACTTTTTATAGAATAATGAGATGTAGTTCTTGGAGAATACTTAGTGTTTACTTCATTAAAAAAAATATATATATGCAAGATTCTAATCAAACATCTAAAATGACAAAGTAAAAAATAGTCTTTTACATTTTGTCATTACCTTGTAGTAATCTCTCTTTTGGCTCACAGACAGCTGAGACAGTGGAGGCCATTGTGGCCCAGCTCATGGAGAAGCAGCGTGTGGCACGAGCAGCAGCAGCAGCAGCGGCTGTGGCAAACAAAAGCGGCGTTGAGTGCGGCTGTGGTGCAAGTGTGGGTGCCGAACACAGCAAGCAGTGTACTCTACACCCACTCCGTCGCCTGAGTGTGGCCAAGCTGCCCCACCATCACCACCACCATCACCACCACCACCACCATGAGGGACCCAACACTGTCACTTCCTCCCGCCAGACACTGGTAGCCATGCCAGCACCCTCAGACAGTGACACAAACCAGGTAAGTCCTTGAGTCTTATCCTATACTACAATCTTGAAAAATGTCCTCCTTAATGAAATAAGTTATAAATTTTGACACTTTAATTACTGTAAAGCATAGATTTTGAGAGGAATTTGTTCATATGTCTCATTCTCTCCTGCATGTGCAAGATGGCATTCAATCAATAATGAAAAATACATACAGAAGTTGAAACTGAGGACTAAAGCTCCTCCAGCCTCTTTAGTTATTGCTGGGAAAAAAAATAATTGCCCCCAGCCTTCCACTGTAGTCCTCATCAGTTGTCTTTTATGACATGCAAAGAAATATTTATATTCACTTCAGTGATCAGAGTGGAAGGAATCTTGAGGCAGCTGTAAACAGTTTCCTCTGATAATTTTCTTTGAAATCATGAGACATTGAATGAATAATAGCAAGTAACTGGTTGATAGCTTTCACACACTATATATATATATATATATATATATATATATATATATATATATATATATATATATATATATATATATATATATAGTTTATTATCAACTACTTCTACCTGTTTTTGAAAGTACAGTAGATTCATCACTGGTGCCTTGGGTTCCTTGTTGTATATCACAAAACCTCAACTTGAATCACCACACATGCCTACACTACATTTACACAATGATATTCCTGTGCCATTGTGAATAATGGCCTTATGGATGCAGGCATTTCTGGTTGTTGCTGTATAAAGTGCATTCACCTTATATCTATATATTTATTTATTATTTATTTATTTAACTTTTCCTATATATTTCACTGCAATGTAGAGCACACTACTGCCAGATGCTCTAAAGCCACGTTACGCAAGTAGCATAGGCACTTTTCGCCAAATATGCATTGATTGGCTTTGATCCAGTGATGAGCTTAAAGATATCTGCATTTGTACTAGTTGCTTTTGTTTGGAACTTTTCATAATTTTGTAATGTCACTTTTCAGCATATCCACAACTTTATGCATAGCAAAATTCAAACAAACACCAGAAGCCAGTATCAACAGGCTCTCCTTTCCGCTAGACTTCACCAAAAACTTACGGTAATGACAAGTTTTCACTAAGAGATGTGCTTATGGAAAAAGGCATTTCTGGTCATTTTTAGCTGATTTATCACTCTTCTACATCACTATATCTTCTGTCCATTCACAATACTTTGCTAATAAGACTGGTTCTTGCCAAAAATACATGTAACCCACAGCATACATATGCACACAGGAGAGAAAGTAACTACCTTAGGTTGATTTGGTTTGGAATAGTGATGAAATGACAGGTTTAACTATTATTGTAGGTTACAGCTTTTGGTGGTTGTTATTCCAGTGATACACAGGCAGGAATGGAGACAGAGTTAGAGGGTGGGGAACTTCTTGGGTGGCAGGTTATGGATTAATTAATGAGTTAGGTTTTTAATCTATTGCTAAAAGCCTAATAAAGATCCAAATCGTGCAGGACATATTCATATCAAAAGTGAATAGATAAAAAAACCCTTGTACCTAATATGTACATATGTACATCCATAAACTCCTAGGCATGATAATGATCAGTCCTCTTTATTGATATTCTTTATTGTACAAATATATACAAATAGTGCTGATTATGCAGACTAGTCCTCAAGCAAGTTAAAACTACAACAAATTTGCATGTCTTTACCACCTCACAACTTTGCCTCCATTTTGCAATATTCATGTTGATTGACTCATTTAAAACCAGAGCAGTGTAGCTGTGTATTAATTAACAACATGTATTGGTTTGAGCTAAATCAAGCACCAGTAATGGGAAAATTCACATTAATATCTAGAGTAAACCCTACTTGTTGTGGATACAAGCATACACTAAAATCCTAAGAGAAGTCTCTCTCTCTCTCTCTCTCTCTCTCTCTCTCTCTCTCTCTCTCTCTCTCTCTCTCTCTCTCTCTCTCTCTCTCTCTCTCTCTCTCACTTGTTTTTAGTATCATTAAGGGAAAAGCTTGACACAGACAATGGTTGTTTTACTTCTTGTTCCTTGTGTGAGAAAGGAAGGAAACATTTTTGGTGAAAGCTATTTCATAATCTAGGATTCTTGAATGTTGAAATGAAAAAGTAATTATATTTACTCATTATATATGGATTTCATATAATTGACCAAAATCCGGCCTGAAACCTATCCAAGAAGATTGTGCAAATATATTTTATCAGCTTACCAGTATGAAAAAAACATTTGGAAAATTATGTAGTAAATAAGAAAGTAGTTGAGCTTTCAATTATAACTTTAAACAAGTTAACGCAGAAATGTCCCAGTATGGCTGTAAGATAAAATTCTTTCAATCAATCACCAAGCAGGATATACAGATGAATTGAGATTTGTGAATGAGCTACAGTATCTCTAATACTTTAAGAAAATTACTGATTTTGGAGGCAGTATTCATATTAATCTCATCTACATATACCTTTTTTAGATGTAGCGTTGATAGTTTAGAACAAAATCTATATATTGATAGTGATAAACAATTCACTTCTTTAATGTATGGAAATCTGTTTCTCAGATTAGAAAATGGCTATACATAAAGACATTCCTTATATGTTAGGTATTTTATTTGATGAACAGGTCTTAATAAAACAAAAAATGTAGATGAAATATATTATACTATCCCATATCTAACGCATATTTTTTTGTCTAGGTGACTCAGATAGTGTGGCCAGTTTGTTGGTATATTTTGAAGCTTCTGACAAAACTTGTTTTCTGTGCATTAGTGCGTGTTATTTTTGCTTCTTTAACTTTTAACATCCTTGCAATTTGTAATGCCCAAATTTTTTTTTTCTTAATGGTAAATTAGAAGCCTTTTTGATACTATATACATAACTGAATTACTATTGCATAATGCTTTTGAATTTTCTCTTTCACTATCATGATTCTTAGCATTAAAGGGTATGAAAATGCTTACTTCATTTTTTACACACTTTTATGTCAATTTTTAGAAACTTTTTTTTATTCTCACTAATAACACTGCAGTATATATTGCCTAACTAGGATTCAGTTCACCCTGATAATGATAACTCCATGTAGTAGTTTTTTTAGTCGCCTGCCATCCGCTGTTCAGTTTCATGATTCTTTTCTTCATTTAAACTGGCTATCTGCCATCCAAACATGTACCAAGTTTTTTTTTTCTTCTTTCTTTCTTTCTTTCTTTTCTTTTTCTGGGAAAGCAGATTGTTGGTTTTGCTGTGTCACTTTGTGGAGATCATGGACCATGTTAAGAGTGGTCAATATAATGATACAGAGAGAAACTTTGAGTGAACAATAGAAGTGTAATTGGAAATTAATCCCATATGCTGCAAACTTTATTGTGGTCCCCAACATGAGAGATGATTTATCAGGAATAAGGAACTGGAAATACCTAAAATCTATAAGTAGACAATTGGTTTCATATCATCTTGTGCATAACAGTAACCACACATATAAGAAGTCAAGCTTTTCCAAAGGGGAACATACTTTTTTCCATACATAAAGATACATTAAACTTCCACCATGAAATTTGTATAATAAAAATGTAAACAAATTTGATGTGTGTATACACAGATGCAAAAAAAGAGGAAAGTTCAAAAGTAATTACATGGATTTTATCCTCCCAAACTTTTTCTTTCTTTTTTTCTTTCCTTCTTTTCATTTATTTATTTGTTTATACGTTTTCCTTTTTATCTCATCATGATTGTTTTACTCTTCACTCCAGAAAATGAAACCAATGCCTTTGAAGGAAAGTCATGAATTAATTTGTTTGTATGGTAACACAATTTGTAGTCTACATTCATTTCACATGACTCATTATTGATAAAGTGGACTGACTCTAGTTATCCATATGAAAGACTGAAGCCAGGCCAGGATAGGCCAAGAATAGTTGCTTTTCTGAAGATATTTAACACAAGATATGCCACTTGTACACAAACAAGACAATTATTTCTGAAACATAAGTGTTTTAGCCTTGAAATAAGATAAATGTAGAATCAGTGTGAGTGTATGGAAGATCCACAGAACTTAAATTGCTGATAAAAAAGACAGACTCGACTCATATCCTGTGTACTTCAATTGGTTAAATACACGCACGTGCACACACACACACACACACACACACACACACACACACACACACACACACACACACACATTTTATAAATACTGTAATTGAGATAATATTCAAAAGTGTAATACTGTATATGTAAGGCTTATGAATCTATTTTACTACTTTTGTGTTTGTTTCATTTCATTGCATTTCTTAACTTATTTGTTTTTAACTTCAGATTTTTCTCTTTAGTTACTTTTTTTTTATAAAAATTGGAATCATACATTGTAACTTTACATATTATCTCAAAAATCCACTATCAAGCTTTATGCTCTTTTAATTTTATAATCAGTCAATTCACAGGCATTTAATTTCTAAAACTTAGCTTTCACTCACAAAATTAAAAGCTTCATATTGGTAGTTTGCAAATTATGACTGCTTTGAGGAGCTTTTGGAAAGGACATGTTGGCTCCCTCATGTAAAGGATTTATTATCTTAAAGCAAAGTATTAAGCTGTAGAGCCATCTTTTATTTAAACAAGGTATCCTCCACCAGAGACAGGAGTGAACTTATACATATGATATATTAGATGAATATTTATGACACAGAAAGCTTGTGTTTCTTTAATGATAAGATGTCATAAGTTAAAGCAAGGATCTCAATATTTTGAAACAGGCTGCAACTTGATTTATGTCAATATATACTATAAGTACATAGATCCTTGGAACTTGGCACCACCTATGACTTTGGGTGTGGAGTTATTAAGGATAGCATGTATAATTTAGCGAGCCCTAGCCTGCCATAAGACCTTCTTGATCTCTCCCAGCCTGCTGTAACTGCATCTTTTTTATCAGGTCTTAACTTTGGCGTGCATGTCATGGCTGCATGCTGCTGCTTCCACAGGTATCGTCAACGAGTGGGCCAGGTGGGTGCGTCACCCCCCAGTACCAGGGCGTAACTCAGGAGGGGGCCTGCCCACCAGACCCCCCACCCTCTACCAGCAACACCACTAATAACAACAATAATAACAACAATAGTAACAGCAACACCACCACGTCCAACAACAATAACAACAATCTGAACACCACCACAGCCCCGCTAATCCTAAACCTGTCCAACATCCAGGGCGGGGGTGGGCTACTCATCCTCAACAGTGGGGGGGGTGGCGGGCACCACCCATCTCCACATCCCCCACTGGCTGGCCCCCTCACGCTCACGTCTTATCTGGGTCAGCCTCATCCAGTGTCCACTGCAGCCTCCATCATCCAAGGACCTCCTCTCGTCCCTCACTCCACCCAGGTTGCACATCTTCACCACACCCATCACCACCACCATCACCCACAGCAACACCACCTACACCAGCAGCAGCATCATGCCTCTCAGCATGGACCACAGCAGCAACAACAACAGCAGCAGCAACAACAACAACAACAACAGCAACAGCAGCAGCAACAACAACAACAGCAACAACAGCAGCAGCAGCAGCAGCAGCAACAGCAGCAGCAGCAGCAGCAGCAACAGCAGCAGCAGCAAGGTGTACCTACATCTACACATAATGCTAATCTCTTGGTTAAAAGGGAAGGAGATAAAGATGTGATGGAAAGTCTTAAGTTGGATGCTACAAACGGCAATATTGCCATGGACTCTGGCACTTTTGCCAATCTTGTATCAAGTCTTGAGGCTGGAGAGGCAACAACAAATCAGCAGCAAGAACAACATCAACAGCAGCAACAGCAGCAACAACAACAGCAGCAGCAACAGCAGCAGCAGCAACAGCAACAACACCAGAATCAGTCCCAGCAGCAGCAGCAACAGCCAACCAAGGACACATTTCTTAGCATTAAAGCTGAATTGAATGAACTTTCAGTTGAGAAAGCTGAATTATTTTCTAATACTCTAGATCTCTCTCCTGATGATATTCAGAAAACTCTCTCAGCAAATCTTCCCCCTGGGTCGTGTGGCCGCAAGGCATCCTCCACTGCCGATGTCAACCCCATGGACTTTATAGATAATGACATGACATCACCCGAGGATGACGTTCTGGCCAATCTTGATGCTTTTGATATGCTGAGTGACTTTCCTGATCTGGATCATTATGACACATCCCCTCCAGATAACCTGAATAGTAATAATAGTAATAGCAGCAGCAGCAGCAGCACAAATAATAGTGGCAAGTCTGTGACAAATCAGAGTCAGCAGACAACCAGAATGGACTACAGGGAAAACACTGCTAACATAACAGACTACTCTCCTGAGTGGGCATATCCTGAGGTAAGCTCATCTATGGCTTTGTATGACATTCATATATATATATGTAAAAACTTGTTTATTTGATTCTTTTATTTAATTTTTGAGCATGAACAGGTTTGAGCTTAGTTTGCACAAAATCATCTGAAACTTTCAAACTGCTCTGAATATGTTGTATATTGTTTACACAATCTTAGTGTAATTTGTTCCCATATAAAAACAGCCTTATTTTGTATAATTGAATAGACATGAATAGGCATCTCACTGAAGTGATTTTTTGCATTGTGTGACTGCAATGTGTATCATGATTGAGTGGGTAGCAATATATATATATATATATATATATATATATATATATATATATATATATATATATATATATATATATATATATTCCATAGTCTTTGTTTTTAGAGACTTTGACACAAAATAATGTGGCATTAAAAATTTTTAGGTTTTGATAAAACAACAGATCATCATCCAGACCTGTGAGTCCCCTGATCAAGACTTGACTTGTTGCGTCTTGTGACTTCTTCCTGAGTCAAAATTTCATGGAATGGAAGAACATTTCATTGAATTAAATGAGAAAGAATATGATGAATAGTTTCAAGGGACAAATTTACAGACTATATTGTAGGAGTGGAAGAGACACTGGAATAAATGTGAAGTTCCTTGGGAAATATTTAGGAGACAGAGTCACCAATGCCTTAAGAAGGCTCTTTTTAAATGCTATGGGATTAAAACCCATGAAGGGGGGGTTAGTTACTCTTATTTCTTTTTTTTATTTTATTTTTTTATTCATACAAACTGGCCTTTTTATGGGAATTTATGGGCTCAAGGAGACCACTTAATGGAGACCTCTTATCTGAAAACCCACCCACTTGGGAACCATTACCCCGAGTGGACGCCCAATCTCCACTCAGACCGTAGTCAGTATTCGAACCTATGTGCTCAGGGATCCCAAGGCCCCCAGAGTGCAAGCGGTTCTACTTTACTATGGCAGCCCCATGCTACTGTCATTTACTAGTAAAATATATTATTGATTCTAAAATACTATGACTAAATATTTGAATTGGTCATTGGTTGCTTTGGTATGTGAGATATGTGATGCACTTCATTGATTTTGGTGGTAAGAAAGAAGGTGTTATAAAATGAATAATATAGATGAGAAAAATATATCTTCTGATAAGCACACTTTATTCTTAGAAAGATATATTAGCATCATGTTATATTTTATGTGTTTACTTATACATATCTTAGATCTGTGTTATGTAGCTATGAAAGTGCTGCTTTGCCTTCTTAACGCTGCCTTACTGAACAGGGAGGAGTCAAGGTGCTGGTAACGGGGCCATGGTATAGCAGTTCTTCTCCTTACACTGTCCTTTTTGATGGTGTCCCTACATCCACCACCCTTGTTCAGTCAGGTGTCCTACGGTGCTACTGCCCAGGTGAGGCTGAGATCTCTGCTATCTTTATTGGAAATAATAATGTAATTAGTCTCTTGTCTCTGCTTTATTGGTATATACTGTGTGCACACCCACACACACACGCACACACACACACACACACACACACACACACACTCACACACACTCACACACTCACACACATATACTGTTTAGCTTTTACAAGTGTTGGCTTTGTGTATACACATCCCCCGGCTATCAAGGGTTTCGGTATCACATTTCAAAGCTGTTGCAGGAACAAAAAAAGATATTTAAATGGCTAATGCACATCTCAATTGGAGCTATCACAACTTGTGAACGAGCGTTTCCCATGAATGAGTCTATCCAGATGGTTACGTCATACTACTTGGCCAGACTCACTCGCTGATTGCCTGAGTTTGAGTAATGTATTTGGCTGTGATTGGCTAGCACATTCTTGCTACCCCCTCCTCTCCCAGGACCAATTTTATTTTTTCCCATTATTTCTTAACAATGGCTATCGTGTTTTTAGCTATCACAGCGATGTTAAGGGACCAATTTCTCGCGATATCTGGGGATTGAGTGTACATTATATTTAATTTTTGATGTCTTTGAACACTTAATAATACCTTAAAATATTCATACATGGAAAGAATGATAAAAAAGAATGATTGATTGAAATGCCTGAACTTTTGGGGTATTGTAGTGGATAACTGATATTGGAAAGCTGCTATGTTATAGTTATCAGTAGTGATGAATATTAATCTACTTTCCAAATTCATTACAGCACATGAAGTTGGTTTAGTGACTCTTCAGGTTGCCTGTGAGGGTTTTGTTATCTCCAATTCTGTGATATTTGAGTACAAAAAACCTCCATCCGATGAGAACAAAGTCAAAGAGGTAAATTTCCAATTGTTGTGGTGCATAAAGTGCCTTGAATCACCTACAGGTTGAAATATGGTTTACTTGATGTGGGAAAGCCACTTTTTTCCTTTAAATGAAGAAAAATCATCACTGAAGTAATATTAGTATTACATACTACTAAATATATTGAGGTGTTCTGTACCGAGTCATTATGATTAACAATAATACATGGTCGCTTGACACACAGGAGCAGGTCATACGGGAACAGGACGAACATCTCCTCAAATTTACCCTCCTGCAGCGGCTGGAGACTATGGAGACAAGGGTCCAGGTTTGCCCTGACAGCCAGAAAAGCCCATCCAGTTATGAAAATGATGTCATGATGCACAAAGCTCATAATTTTGAGGTAATGCTTTGTGATTCTAGTTTTAATGTAATGCTGTTTACATTCTATGCATAGTCTTGTTTTTTTAGTAGCTGCCCCAGGTATTAGAAAATGACTGCTTTTATGAAAAGAGTAAGCTTAGAGTAAAAAAATTACTGCTCTTATTATGTAACTTTGTCTTCTGAATCAGACAGTAAACTTCTATTTTAATGGTTCTCTCTCTAAAGTAGAATAAAATAATGAAGTTTATGGATGTAACAATATTATTTTTTTTATTGTCAGAAATTATCATAACTAACCTTATATATCACAATTAGCACAACTTATTTCTGGCCTAGAGTAGTGTAGGGCCTTGTTTGTATTGATCACAGCGTTTAGAATTTCTTTGTTTCATATCAGGAGCGAGTTGTGTCATATTGTCAGAGGATGAGCAGCAAGCAGTGGCTCAGCATGGACCATGGCTTTGCCTCGGGCCTACCTGAGCTGCATGGCCTCACTCTCCTGCACCTGGCAGCCATGCTAGGTTATTCTAGGTACACAGCTTTATACTAACATAATAGTAGAATGAAAAGTGGAACACATTTCACATGGTAGTTATTTATCAAATGCTCTGATGAAGTTCAGTCATGTGATACCATGAAGGATGGATAATTCTTAGAAAATTCAAAAAGTGCCTAGAAAGTTCCACATTTCCACATTTCATGTTCTTCAAAGGTCTTACAATTTGTGATCATTTTAATCTTTCCTTTTATACTGTGTTGTATGCATGCACAAATTTACTCTATGATAACACGTTTTGAAATAAATGTTAGCTCCAAAATGTAAGACACGTATTTGCCTTTAATCTCTTTAAGGTTAATCGTTACATTGTTGCGATGGCGTGAGGAAAATCCATCTTTGGTGCTGGAGTGTGAGGTGGATGCCTTGCGTCAGGACTCCCGTGGCTGCACTCCTCTCAGCTGGGCCTGCACCCGAGGCCACCGCCACACTGCCCTTCTGCTCTATCGCTGGAACTCACAAGCATTACACTCTAGAAATCAGTTGGGCCAGACTCCCCTGCAATGTGCTACCATCAATGGTAAATGAAATTATATTTATGTCAGTGATGGATGGGCAAATGAATGTACAAACTTTAGATAATATAGCTACGTTATAAAAGGATTTTCAGTGTACAGTTAAATAAATGAGAAAATGTGTATGAGTAGACACCTTCAAATGACTAATGTAAAATCTGTGATCTTCAGGTCATCATGGTCTAGCAGAGGAATTACAACAACTGGATGGACAGAGGGATCAAAGAGGCAGCTTGGAGGGACTAAACTTGTCCCTTTCATCTTCCTCTTCCTCCTTGTCCCAGCTGTCCACCAACAGCAATACCTCCACCACCACTTCATGCAGCAATACCACAAGCCTCAGTCCTGGCTCCTCTGTGCTCGGAGTGGCCCACCACTCACCCGATGTGTTTCTCCGACCTTCTCCCCGCAGGTACTGTCATGTACCTTAGGTGTGGGTGTTGTTTTGGCATTTAGTTACTTATATACAATGGAACCTTGAGTTACGAGCGTCATGATTTACAATATAGGAGGTGTCACTTAATCACTTTTTTCCTCTAACTTGAGAGTCAAACCTTTTGTTATGAGCTTATATTGCTATTTGGCTTGGGGGAACACCCAACATTCTGTATGCAGTGCATCCAGTTCATGTGTTATCATGTGGCAGAGTTGTTGAATTTTTTGTGCATTTGCTTAGCTGAATAATATTTCTTTGGCGTGATCATGGGTTCTAAGCAAGTGGAACTATATAATGACACATGCCACTTCCAAACATTCTTGAAAGGAGGATGAAGCAAACCTCCTTGGAAAGCTATATTTTGAAAGGCCATGCAGATGAAAAAGCAAAAAACAACAAATAAAATTAAGTTAAGCAAAAGTGAAGAGTAAATTCTTTACCAATGAAGCTCAACATTTAAGCATAGCATTAAGAGTGTAACAAATAAGTTCAGCAATTAAGTTAAAGTTTATGGGAAACAAAAACTGAAAAGGCACAAAACAAAATAAACTCCTTCCATCTCCCATCTCCTCCACCTATGCTTACTTGCATGCAATAAACAAGCAGTAGAAACATGGCTGCATTCTTTTAACACTTGTGTGGACTTGTTTATTTGTACACACACCATCTCTCTCATGGGCTCATAAATATTCTCACCATTTGCATCTCCTTTCGCTTTCATCATTCAGCATATGATTCGCTCCTTGATTCTGTATAGTCAGTCAGACAAGACAGTATTTTTTTTCATTGCTCTAATAAAGTCTTATTGTTTCAGATGTGACTTCAAGAAGCAACGGCACCTCAGTGTAGACCTTCCTCTCAGCAGCGAACAGGATCTTGGGCGTCCAGTCAGTTGCCTGTCACCTGCCTCATCCTGGAGCGACACTTCAGTCCGCCGCGGCAAACTCATCAAGAGACCCTCAGTTGACTCTGGCATTAACTTAGCCAATGTGGACAATTACAAGAGAACCAGTTTAGACTCGGGCCTTGATATTTTGCAGAAGTACTCCAGGTAAGTAATATAGTACACTTTTATTTGCTGAAGTTGGCCTTTTTCCCCTTTTATGTAGACTTCTAAGCAGTGTACATACATACTTAGTTGTTAAACAAATCAGCATTGCATATGTTTTTAACCTTTAAAGGACAGGAAGCATCAATAGAAGCAAGGATTACCCAAGAGGCTGGAAGCCGGCAAGAATTTCATGTCGTTAGTTTTATCCCTAGAGATAGAGAGAGATTAGCAGGGAGGTAGGAGAGATGGGAGGGCAGCAAAATTTGAGAGGAAAGACAGTGGACCTGATGTGGATGTGGGAGAGAGAGAGAGAGAAACGTGGTGTAGAATAAACTGAATGAGAATAAAGAGAGAAACAGATACATGCCCATCCTGTAAGTGTTAAGTAACACAACTGTACTCTTGATAAAGAAGAAAATGTTTCTTTTCTGTTACTTGCAGAGGTGATGGTTCCAGCCCCCAGGTTTCCACACCTCTTACCCTGGACAACCATGGAGAAGACATTGTAGACTCTCCCATGCCCTTCCAGTTTACTCCAGGTCAGATTAATCAGCAAGTTTTCACAAGTTGAACACTCATTTTTATTCTCATGTCACTATTCATCCGCTGGTTTGGGGTTTGCTAAATTGAATGAGCATTACCATGTTCCAATTTCTCTTCCTGAAAATCTTACCGCTTAGCATCTCAGAATGTTACTTTAATCTTTTATTAATTTTTTTTCTATCCTAGGCATGTTTTGATTTAAAATACACATTTTAATTATAATGACTGTTTCTTGCATGTTTTGCACTTATTCTCAGTATCCTCTATTGCTTGTTTCAGATATTTTTTTCAGTATTGTTTCATCACTTAGTATCCTTTATACAAACTTTTCATTACTTTAGAGTAAACTATACACAAGTAAAACTGAATTTTCCAACTCAATATACAGTAGGTAAGGGAAAATGGTAGCAGAATTCTTCATTTTTTTATGTTTTGGAGCATTACAAAGGTAACCTATTTGGCATGATTGGTTACTGCAGGTGGAAGCTGCCAGTTACAGGCGGAGGGAGAGGAGGAGGAACATTCATCCCTCAGAGGTGAGCTGAGTGTTAAATGACAGTTATTTGTGTGCATTTACAGATGTATATTGTATTGATTTTGGTCATGTTGCTCTTTTTTGTTGTTGTTGTTCTTTTTGTTTATAGCATCTTCAATACTTTTGTATCTTTATACGAAGCTAACATGCCGCATTGAATGAGGTAACCACGATAAGCATGTGCATGCATGTAGTAGCATTCACACTCATATTCACAAGAATTCCCTGCGGTGGTGTGTGCAAGGAACATCTGTAACTTTAAGGCAAAGCAAAATAAAAGTAAGTATAGAGATTAAATGACTTGAGCTTGTTTACAATTATGTTTACTACAACCAGGTAAATAGGTATATCATTAAAATATTAGAAGGATTAATACTAAATTCTTGGAATGAAATAAAAGCATTTGGGTGAAATGAAAGCTACTTGCATTGCATCAGTAGTTCTGATCTATCTGTATGTAGCAGAGTAAGAGTTGTTCATTTGTTTCCATGTCATTCACCTTTTCTTTTTCAAAGCTTCATAAACATTATATATATATATATATATATATATATATATATATATATATATATATATATATATATATATATATATATATATATATATATATATATATACATACATACATACATACATGAATGGCCAAGTCTCAAAAGTTGAGCCATTTTTAGAATCTTAGAACCCAAGGTATTTTAAATACACCCAATATAATTAGCAACAGATTTCCAATTTCTTTATACCAAGGCTTCATTTCTCAAGATTTTGTTCATTTGTAAAGGAGTATACAGGATTGAGATCATGTACTTGTAATTTTGTGAGTAGGTCACATAGCATGCCCTTGTTAACCACATGTATTAGTGGTTTGTGAGTAAAGGAATGCACTCTGGATCATGATGAGAGTATCATGTATAGAATGTTTGTGTCATGTAAGTTTATCTTTCATTTATCATCGCCTTGCTAAATAAAATCAGGACTGTTGACAAAATTTGTGCAGCACAATAGACAGTATGCCATAAAACTTATAGTTCAGTGTGAAACAATGGCAACATATTGTCAACAGGTGTGGACAGCAGCTATGCAAGCCGACGGGAATCCCTCAGCTCAGAAATGGCTGGACTGGCTGCCCCAGATGATAGTCGTGTTCTCACTCTTGCTGAGCAGATCATAGCTGCACTTCCTGAGCGAATTAAGGTATTTTCTTTGCTATTTCTTGTTCATTTAAGTTGTGTGTAGGATGAAAAATAAAAGTGCTATGTTGCTATGAAATGTGAAATTGAAAAAATCTACTATTGTAGCAGTAGTAATGGACAGGATGAAACAATATGCATGTGTGTTATTACAGAGTGATGGAGAAGAACTTATGCAGCTTGAGTCCAGCCCAGTATCAGCTGATCCACCTTCATCAGATCTGGATATGGAAGTAATCCTTGATGAACCTCCAGATACTACACCTGAGTTCAACTTTGAGTTATCAGATATTACATCATATAGGTGAGAACTTACATTCAGAAATATTCAGTATACATATATGAAGTGTGAAGTGGGAGCACTCATACAAAATGAAGATGGCAAGTGATTGGTGGATGTCTGCGCTGAAAGATTTGCTTCGAGCAAACAACAGTATAATTGAAAATACTAGTAGACTGACATAAGATATGAAACTTAAGGTATATGTGTTAAATATGATAGCTGTGAAGTCTTGCTATGCTACACTGATGGAAATTTTTTACTAATGGAAATTTAGAAAGCAAGGTTGAAAGGTTCAGGGATGAAGGAATAAGTTAACAACATAGGTAGTACTGGATGATGAATGGGATTACAATTCTTGAGGAGATTAGTGAGGCCTTCAAAATTTAATGTAGAGAAGAATATGAATGTATAATGGATTTTTTTGTGTCCAAGATGTAAAGGTAACATGATGTTTGCAGATATATTGATGTTGGTACTCCAAGCTCATCCATGAGTCCTGCCTCCTCCAGCTGCCTCCCCTCCCCAGCTTCTTTCACCCTGGAGAGCCCCTCACCCCCACCAACTACAGCTGACTTCTCAGAGTTTTTCCAAGCCTCCACCCGAGATTTTTCTCGAGACTTCTCCAATTTAACATTGTCAGGTTAGTGAGCATCCTCGCTCTTTAAATTGGTTACTTATTACTAAAGGGTACCATGAAATGAATAAATGAAGTGCTTTCCATTTGTTGGTTAGTGAGCTACACAAATAAAATTCAGCCTATGCTAATGAATGTGAAGTTCTAATTGGTATTACAAGTAGGTAAATGTAAAGTTAAAACTTACACCTTTGTAGAGACTGCTGTTACTGAAGTAAACTGTTGAGTTTTAAGCGTAAAGTGTTTAGTTGTTTCACATGAATAGAATCATGAAAGTTTTCCAATGCTTCTTTTATTCATTTGAGATTATACTTAATTATCTACTCATTGTTAGTTGTTTGCTACACAAAATGAGGACATTCTAAACCTTAATACATGTTTAGGTGTGCTTTTCTTAAACTGCCGTTCTGTCTGATTTTTATAGAATCTATGTGTTTAATATGGTATTTATATTTTCTAATTTTAGATCGTGAACAACGGGAGCTTTATGAGGCTGCCAAAACCATACAGAAGGCATATAGGCTGTACAAGGGCCGGAAACGTCTCCAAGAACAGGATAAGGAAAGACAGGCAGCCATTGTCATTCAGAATTACTATAGACGCTATAAACAGGTGATCTTTATTTTTCTTTTTTATCGGGAAGTGAATTTTTTGTAAGAAACTGGTAGTGTCAGTTAGTTTCAGAGAACTTTTACTAATGATCATCTTGATATTTTCTTGATTTTCCTGTCATATACATTACCTTCTAAAAAATGATGATAAAAGGAAATTTCTATATCTTCTGACAGAGTTTTGTATAAAGCAGACAACATTCTTTAGTTTGAAAACTAGTTTTCCTACTTCTTGTATAACTTTTATGGTTAGCTGCTGATTATATATAGTGTTACAGTATTAACTCCTGTTATTTTTTTAATTTTATTTTTCAGTATGTTTACTTCAGACAAATGAGTAGAGCTGCTACTTTAATCCAAAATCAGTTTCGTTCTTATTGTGAGCATAAACGTTTCAAGAAAAGTTTGGAGGGGAGCCATACAAATGTTAATTTTACTCTGAGAGGGTCACGGGAAACTACTCCCATCCCTACACTGAAGTGAGTTGTGCATTTGTTTTTTAATTTAGAAGTAACACTGATGCCATGCCATCATTTTTGACATGAAAAAAATTCTGAAGTTCTATTACAAACTTTGTGTTATAATAAAATCTTATACATTAAAAAAATGAATAAGTTGTAGATAAATATGAAGTAATTGTGCTTAAATAATGAAATATCATTCCCCAGGCGAACCTACTCCCAACGTCGACAACACCAGGCAGCCCGCAAGATTCAGCAATTTATGAGGCAGACAAAGCAAAAGTAAGTGATGACAAATAATCTTTTCTTTATACATATTGGAGGTGTGTGTTACTGGCTTGCTTTGTTATTTACTCAAATTGATGCATACGCTAGCTTTGAAGAGAAGCTTTAGGAATAATGGGTTTGCTGCACATTGCTTTTCAAATATTAGTGTGGGAGCAGTAGCTTTTCAGGTCTGTGGTAGATGGCAGTGTGATGATGTAGTTGTACATGTCTTTACTGTAGTACATCTTGCCCTTAGATTCTACCTTCAACTGAGATGACAAATATTAGCTTATTGAAAATGTCAAGTTGATTTAAAGACATGATGAAGAGGTGAGTGGGGATCAAACCCCCTGGCCAGACTCTCAACATGTTGGCATATTACCAATCAGAAATGTAGCAATCACCAGTGCAAGTGGTGTTGGGCATCCATGACTATCCTGCCTTTGTGTTAAATGTATCATAGAATATAAAACCCCAATCCTATTATAGTCATTAATTTTTGAGTGGAAATTCAGATTTCCATTAATTTTGAAAAACTTGCAAACGTAGATGTTTCAAGTTGCTAGGAATCAAGTTTATGTATTGCAAATTTTTTAAAAATTATTAAACACTTAGCAATATCACATGCATGTGAGGGCTTTAAAACAAGCGCTCAATTACATTGTGTGTGTGTGTGTGTGTGTGTGTGTGTTATAATGCTAGATCTGTTATCTATCATAAATAAATGATTGTACCATATAGTTAGTAAACAGAAAAGTATTGGCATAACAAGAATCAGATGGGAATTGTTAATTGATGACATTAAAAATATAAGATAAATGAATTAAGTGAAAGGAAAATTTCATGTGATATAAGGCAGTTTATTTTATGTACAATGGGAACTAGCAAAGGGTAACAAACAATGTAATTAGAAAAAAGAGGACCTCAGGATATTCACCAGTTAATTTGAATATCAGATGAGTTTTTTTACCGAAGCATCAGTAAGCTTAAAAGGTAGCTTAGTAGAGAAATTGATTCATAATTAACCTGTACAGCGTCAACAGCAAATGTATACGCCAGCTATTTATGGCCCTATTGCTCCCAAAACAGAGTGGTCAGCATCTAATCCCAAGCATATCTTTGTATAGCCTGACTCGGGTGTCATTTCCCCTCCTCCCAAGCATCACCACACTGATCCAAAGAAAGTGAGTGACCCCATGATGAGTCAACATATTAAATATGCGTCACTCTGGGCTTGACAAGAGTGAAATTGATCGCACACTGGATGATACAGTGTCAACATTAGTGAGTGGAAATGATAGTGGATGTTTGTAAATAAATTATTTTAATGCTGTACAGGTTAAGGCTACCTAAAAAATTTTAAGAACCACTGATATAAGGGATGTTTTGTTTGAAGACCAGAAGTTAAAGGGCAAAACTGCAGTAGTGTTGCTCCTGAAAATACACACAGAATTTGCATATCACTACATCCAATCAAATGTAATACATGGTTTTTCAAGGGGTACTCCCTTAGATATACTTCAATACATGATACTCACAAATTATGGCTCAGTAGAATAACACCTTCCTACAAATGATCAGTAATTAGGAGTAGCATAGCTTATCGGTAGAACAGTTTGAAAGGTATACAATTGAGTGCCTGAGAAGATAGATAGAAATGTGAACTGGGATGGTTTTTACAACAAAAAACAAATAGATTTATGTTATTTGCATGTATTTACAACCATTCATATCCAGTATCCCAGTATTGGTGTTTAGTAGTAATGGGGGGAAGTAGGGAAGCAAAGGTGAGACAGTTGTCTCAGAGTGAATTCCAGGTATTTCTTTTAAAGAAATTAAGTTAAATTGGTAGGCAATAAGTAGTAGATGTCAACATCATATTAGAGTTAGTTTATCATATATGTTAGGTTTTAGGTGCAGTTCATTATATGTGTTATGTTTTAGGTAGTGTCCATTTAAAAGCATGTTTGTGTTAAAGGCAGTTGTCAAATAGATGAAACAGGATTTTTCAGAGCTTATTTTTTCTTTTTAAAATATCTTTAGCTTTATTCATTGGAAATGCCCATGCATGGACCTTTTCATAATACCCTTCCTTGCCTTTGATTCAGGTAGTAGTTATACTGAGGCATCTGTGGAAGATGTGCCATTTAATAAGACATGAACTATTCTTAATGTTTACTGCTGATGATGTAATATGTTGATGTGTGTGATGCTATTTCTTTGCAAAAACTTTAGTATGATGTAGGACGTCACTAACAAAAAATAGTATTGTAGGTCTGTTTGCTCATCTCTATCAAAGTAACATTGAAAATATTAAGTGATGGCTATCTCTGTTCCTTTCTTGTTTCTTCACTTCACTTTTCCATAATCTCATTGGGTATCAAGAGGACGTTTACTTTTACGTTGCTTGATGAACACACAAAAGATTGTATAGCAATGTAATGAAAATGACCGCTTTTGATTGGATTGATGCTTTGAATTTGAGAAAAGAGGATATTCACTGTACTGTGGATGAAGTGATTGAAGAATAGATATGAAGTAGCACATACAAATAGTGATAAGTAAGGAAGGGCAAAGAAGAAATAGTATTGGGAAATGTTTTAGCTAATTAATAAAAACAAAGAGAATTATGATCGTTTAGGTTCTAGATAGGGTAGGAAAAAATAAGTGTAAGATGAAGAGCATAAGGTAGATTGTATGTAAAAAGTGCAAGTCTTGAGAGCCAAGAATGAATAGTGTGCAGAGAAAGTTACATATATAAAGAGCATTTGTAATGTAAGAAAAGTTGCTATCTGTGAAGGGGTAACTGTAGAAAGGTTGTAAATGAATATGAAATATTATACCCTCAAGGGTCTTTATGCCAGGTGATCCACTGCAAATGCAGGATAAACTCATTCTAGTCTCAAACTCAACATGGAAAAATTCAGATATGCTTATATGAGGAACTGTGGGATAGTAATGATCTGTTCTCTTTTCCTCCACCTTATAAAATCAAGATGGGTTTTAGTGTGTGTGTGTGTGTGTGTGTGTGTGTGTGTGCATAGACTTCAGTTATTCTCCCTTCATGTAGATATCAGCCTGGTGTACTAATCTACATTACTCTGCATAATGCATTACATCAATTTATAAAATACTAAATATAATATTTATCCCAATATTTCTTGGCAAGTGGAGCATTCACTTCCACTAACAAAATTCAATAAATAAACCAACCAGGCTGATACATGCATAAGGGAGTAGTTTTTTTTTAAATGTAAACCTGCTCCTTATTAAATTGCATAGTACAGTTATCAATTGCAATATCACATTAAGAAAAACATGGCAATACTTTTATCATGTTCATTTTAGTCCATTATTCATAGATTAAAGATAGGAAGGTCACAAATCCATGGCATCTGTCATATTGTTTTGTGAAATAGCATATGTACAGGTACCTCTCAATTTATGCAGGGGATGCTTTCTTGAAGAGGGGGCACAAAACAAAAATGACAAATCAAACTATATAAACACACACACACACACACATACATACTGTTATATATATTCAAATAGGAATGTCCACAATTTGTTGGCTCCTTGACAGGATGAGCTCCTGTTCATCTAGCAGCAAGTAGGTATGGGATGTAATTGGAGGGGTTGTGGCCTCACTGTCCTGGTGTGTAGTGTGTGATGTGGTTTCAGCCCTACCCAAAGATCGGTCTATGAGCTCTGACCTCGCTCCGTAGGGAAAGGCTGGCTGGGTGACCAGCAGGCGACCGTGGTGGTGGTGACTAATACACACACACACACTCACACACACTGTGTATTTAAATATGTATAAAATTTATTGGTTCCAAGACAAGGTGATGTTTACTGTGTTGGTGACTCGGTGTCTTGTTTACATTAGTGCACCACCTGTGCGATAATAATAATTAGTTGCTGATTATGCTAATTTGAATTTTGTCATGAGTGAGGGCACCAATATATATATATATATATATATATATATATATATATATATATATATATATATATATATATATATATATATATATATATATATACATATATATATTGTGCACACGTGTGATTGTGTAACTTGTTTGGGTTGCATAAAGAAACTCATGTGAGACATCTGTTGGCCACTCGACGAAATATTGCATATAAGTGTAAAGATGGTAAGGAAAACCTTGGGCTGGGTCAGGGATACTCTTTACTCCAACATTTCGACAGAATATCTTCTTCAGAGAGTGTCTGAAGAAGGCATTGTCAAATTGTTGAGTAAAAAGTATCCCTGACCCAACCCAAGTTATTTCTTACCATCTTTACACTCTTTCGTCTTACTAATACTCAACATATTGCATATAAGTGAAAAGAAACATACCTAGATTATATATTTTTGGAGGGATTTTGGACCCTGCGTAAATTCAAAAACACGTAAAATGAACAAGCATAAAACGAGAGGTATCTGTACACATTGACTCCAGCTGATCAATTTTAGGCTGTCAGGTACTAGGGGAGGGAGAACTAATCCTCGTATAGGTTTCTTCTAAACAAAATTTATAACACTAGTACATTCCATCATTACATATATCTATTAAGTCTTTCTTACAGAGTTGTAAAAAAGAACAATTTGAGCAGCGACATGCAATAAACTATAGCTTAATAGATTTTATAAACATAATTTGAATTTCTGATGAAGTGCTCCACTTACTGAGCTATCTGTGTAGTAAAAGAAATATTTCATTCCATCATTATTTGAGAGGCATTGAAGAAATAATGTGTATCTTCCAGACAGTTGAGTACTTTATAAACATTATATCAGACTGAAGTCATTCAAGCTATCTGACTTGTAACTTAGATGTAGCTGCCTTGCAACCAATCCAATGATTTGCTATAGACTTAAAATATTATCATGTGATCAAGAGCAAAACATGATAAGCTACAATGACACTTGATACCAATTTGAATCATACCTATTTTCTTGTCAGATTAAACATGATATATCCATAACTTTGCAGTTTTAACTTAATTGTAAAAATCAAAGTTTCACTCATGTGTTTGATTAATAAAGTATATATAATCTTTTGGCAAAAATATGTAAACTATTGATATGAAAATGACAATGTTATTAAATGAGAGAACAAGAATCCACAATGGTAGATGTTTTTGTATGCAAAATAATACTGTACTAAATTTTATCATGGAAACTTTAAGTATTAGTTGATAGAAAACATCACCTGTTTTACTCAATGCGAAAAAAATCATATGTACTTCTTAAATCCACAATACACTTCAAATTAATATATATATATATATATATATATATATATATATATATATATATATATATATATATAATCAATACACAACATTTACATACACATAATTTGATATTGAACTTTTTTTGAAACTGCTGTGTCAGTGCACAGGTATTGTAGGCAATACCATTAACTTGACATTATGCTTTTAAAATTCAAATAATGCATGTCATCAAATTTTGCAGGTATTTTCTTAAACAAATTCAAGTATTTACATAAACTAAGGAATTGCTTTTCTCTTATGTTGAAGATTCTCAATGGTGCATATATTTTGCTTCATGATAATAATATATGTGACTCTATGCAAAACATTTCACTGCTTTCAACAGTTAGCCAGTTTTCCTTGAAAATTTAACATTACTCACGGATGTTTTCTAATGCTTGAATTTAAGAAAAATTGACTGTGCCTTTCTAATGCAAGAATTACTAAGCTTTGAAAGTCATGGTTACTGCTTCATTACAACTAAGTAAAGACTTTATATGAATATTTTTTTCTCAACAGTATGTGGTAATTACAAATTTGTTTGAGCATTAATACCTCCAAACAGGAGATGATTAATAATGTTGGTTGATGATGAAGTGGTAAATTTTGACTTGAATTTCATTGCATGTCTGATAGTGCTGTTGTCCTGTGGTTGTTGTACTGGTGTGGTGCAACAATCGCTGTCCAATCTATATTTACTTGTTCTCGTCTCTTTTCCGTAGCAGCATATGGGAGTTACTAACGGAAAAAACGGTGAGTTGGTCTGAGTCAAGCTCAAAGTCACAGGAAGTATTATTTACATTTTTATGTGTTTGCTGTGTTGTGTTGTGTTGTGTTTTTGGAAACCACCAATCCATCTTCTGCCCAGTGCTTGACAAGACTTGAATAATTCAAGACAACTTGTATTCTAAAAAATCACAGTAGGAAAACATAAAATTAAGGGAATTCGGAGTAGAAAAGCAAAAGCATTGAGTACAATGCTTATTCTTGTCAGTTTTTTAATACAAGGAGGAGGGAATGGTGGTCCAGTTTGTGGGGCATGTAGTGTAATGCAACTCTACTGTCCCTATATAATTTACAAGTTAGATTTTTTTATATTAACCTCTTTTTTTTTTTAGTTTGATGCTAATTTTTCACCTTAACTTTTCCATATTTAGTCTGTACACATTATTATATGTATGACATTAGCTTTTCCTCATTTCCTTGAGTAACAGTGCTATAAATAAGTGTTCCTACACGTAATTGTAAATGTAATTTTATGTGAGAGTAATTAATGTATAAAATATTGCCAATAGATATATTATTGCACTAAATTAATGTTTGCACTGCAAGATTAATGTGCCTGTTAACAACCTCATCAAAATACATTTACTTGATGTCAGTGATCTTATTGATGTAATTGTTTATACCTCTAGAGTGTTGCTACAGTAGAGTCATAAAACATTGATGTCAACCTATATGTATCCCATTCCAATGAGATGAAGATGGCAGTAATGACTGTTGAAAATATGTTTGCATATTACCCAACTCTTGGCACTCCAGGTTACAGAGAGAGCGAGCGCAAGCGGCCGAAAGAGAGAAGGTGGGCCCGGGGTGCCAGGTGGTGGGTCAGGGGTGCCAGGGACCAGCAGTGGGGGGAGCAGTGGTGGGGGGGGTCGCAATTCAGCAACCCCTCCCACCTCTTCTCCACCAGCTCCCTCCAGCACGGGCGGGCCACTCATCGGAGCACTCCCACCGCGACACAGACCCTTTACTCTCGAGCACAGCCCATGCACCTGACCAGTAAGTAGATTTTTTATAACTTCTCTGTTAAGCATGTTAAACATACTTCTGCACTATATTTGATATGATGCCTGAATACTCTAAGTGTTCAGTGGTTGTAGCTATTATTTTATATTCAAAAACTTCTGTCTAAAAATTCTCAGTAAAACTAATTTTTGTTATTGAAAAAATGTTTAGAGATCATAACTGTGCTAGCATGTAGGTGCATACACATGATATTAGAATATGAATGTGAAAGATAACATCAGAAGCTTCTAATATAGATTCAAAGAAAAGTTAACCTACAGTCAGACCTTTCAGAAAAAAACTAATCTTTGTGCGTATCCACAATCCATATACAGTAAGTGCTCAAGAGATCTTGGTTAATACACATTAGATCTCTTCAGTACTTACTGTATATGGATTGTGGATATACACTAGGATTAGTTTTATTCCAGAAGGTCCGTAAGTTAACTTTTCTTTCAAGTCTATTTTAGAAGTTGCAGTTTTTATATGAGCACAACTATGCTGAAAAGTGATGTTTTTGGCATTTGCTGTATACTGTAATTACCACAAGATTATAGGTTTGTGCTTTATTCTTGATTTAGGAGCCTCAAAATTTGCAAAAAAAAAAAATAAATAAAATTTCTTACACTCCGGCATATACAGTTTTCAAATAGGAATGTATGCAGTCGATTAGCTCCTTGACAGAGTGAGCTCCTCTCTCCATGGATGTCACAATATATATATATATATATATATATATATATATATATATATATATATATATATATATATATATATATATTGGTGGGTGGGGGTGGTGGATGGATTCTTTCCAAGTGAGGAGTGAGTGCTCTCTACCTCCCATAGCTCACTCCCCCTCTGTCTCTCCTCATCTGTGCCTCATCTTCCTCCTTTTTGGGTATCCCCCCATGGATACCAGTGTCCTTGGCCATGGCTGACCAGCTGGTTGGGGTGGGGCTTGCAACCCCTCCCCGTAAAAGACACCCACAGCCACCAACAAAGTTAGAGGCAGAGGTATATGATTGATTGATTGATTGATGTAGGGGTAGGGGCTATAGGCACGGGCGAGCCTCTGGCCATGGCCCTGGTCCAAGTATGCTGGGAGGTCCGCCCGTGCAGACCTCTCGGGTGCCGAGGCACCAGAGGGGCCTGCCTACCGGTATGACGGATGCAGGGGAAAGCCTGTGGAGCCCTGTGTCCTGAGAGGGGCGGGAAGACCCCCTAGCCCTACTTCTGATTTTGGGGGTGCCGGTGGGGCTGCAGATGTGGCGCCTGCACGTTGGACCGCTCCTGGGGTGAACCTTTGAAGGGTTCTGCGTGTGGGCTCCTGGAATGTCCTGAGTCTCTCAGAGGATCACCGACTGCCTCATTTATCAGATGAGCTCAGTAGGCTGAGGGTGGATATGGTGGGGCTCTCTGAGACAAGGAGACCTGGTAGTGGCGAGACCAGTAGTAAGGATTTTACTTACTACTGGTCCGGCATGAGCAATGGTCACCGTGTCAAGGGGGTAGCCATAGGCGTCTCCAGCAGACTGCAGCCGTCTGTTGTAGAGGTTACTCCGGTTGATGAGCGTATAATGCGATTAAGGCTGAAGCACAGTTTCGGCTTCATGTCTGTTGTTGCTGTATATGCTCCTACCGAGGTATGTGAAACTGAAGAGAAGGAGATTTTCTATGCCAAACTCGACTGGACTGCTGGACTTGGTATAGCAATGCCGGAGGGGTAGCGAAGGAGATCGATCATATCCTTGTCAGTACTCGTTGGAGGATCCTCCAGAACTGCAGGGGTTTTCGGAGTGCCAAGTTCTTTGCGACCGATCACAGGCTTGTTGTTGCTTCACTCAAGCTTCATATCAAGTCCAGAAAGCCTCCAAGATGCAACCACACTGTGTTTCATCTTGAGAAGCTGAAGGACTTGACATGTGCACAAGAGTATGCAGTGACAGTCTCCAATCGGTTTGGAGTGCTCAACACCCTTGAGGACCCTGAGGAGCTATGGGATACCTTCAAACGTGAGACCCTTGAAGCTGCCAAGGAATGCATTGGGGAGCGCCCGAGGTCACGGAGATGGCTTCACCTCGGTAGAGACGCTGGAAAGTATTGAAGAGAGTCGCGCTGCCAGACTTGCTGGGGACCATGACCAGTACAGGGCTCTGTCACATAGGACTAGAACTCTCCTGAGAAGAGACAAGGAGAGGTACGTAAGGGTCTCGCTGAGGATGTCGAGTGTCATTTAAATGCTAATGACCTCAGACCTGCCTATCGAGAAGAAACTGAAGAAACTGTGCTCCAAGTCTACTTCTCAGGTGAGTGCTATCCGAGCAGCAGATGGTTGCCTTGTATCTGACGCAGATGGGCAGATGGCTCGTTGGGCTGAGCACTTTGAGCAGTTGTTCACGGTGGATCCTCCAAGTGGACAGCTCCGGACTGCAGGATTGCAGACGCTGGATACTGATCCACCCATTGATGAAACTGCACCCTCCATTGGCGATGTCCAAGAGGCTGTGGCAAAGTTGAGGGGTGGAAAGGCAGCTGGTGTCTGCAACATCAGTGCGGAGCTGCTCAAAGCTGGGGG
>CM035184.1:8063827-8076327 GCA_020233015.1 Callinectes sapidus
GTGTGTGTGTGTGTGTCATTTAACCATCTATCCATCAGTCTTCCTGCCTAACCATGTGTCAATATTTGTCTGTCCGTCTGTCTGTCTGATCATCCATCTTTATCGCGTGAAATATCTAAAGTAGCTTCATCACTTCAACTATCAACTGCATCCCTTTCTCTCTTTCCATCATCCATCTTTCTCCTTTGCTCACCCTTCTATATCCTCCCTGCCTTTCACTTCCCCTTCGCTCCTCGTCCTCCCTTCGCCCTCCCTCTTCCCTCTCCCCTCTTCCCTCTCCCCTCTCCCCTCTCTGTCACCACCACTAACTATACACATCGTTACCTCAGACTGTAACCGACAGAACCCCACCAGCAAAATTTTCTCCTCTCCCTTCTCTCCTCCTATCCTTCTTTCTCTCTCTTTTTTCTCTCTTCCTCTCGTTTCCCTCTTTAATAAACTCAATCAATGCACCTCTACCTCTTCTCCTCTCTATCCCTTCACACTTGTACTCTTTTCATCTATTATTACAGGTAAATTCTCACACCTGTCCAAATTACCTGTGTATTTGATTAGCATATGTTTGTTTACGTTCATATTTAACATGGATTTGCTACCATATAGTTGATTCATGATGCTATAGTGTAACCTCATTTGAATAACAGTGCGTCAGGGTTTGTGTGATGTGAGTGACTACAGTGTGTGTGTGTGTGTGTGTGTGTGTGTGTGTGTGTGCGTGTGTGTGTATGGTGGTGGTGGTGGTGGTGGTGGTGGTGTCGTAACAAGGGGTCAACGCTCATTACACCATTAACACAAGCGTAAACTCCCTTTGTCTTCATCTCCAATCAGTCGTGTTACTATTTGCTCTATTTCCTTTTTTCCCTTTCTCTCTCTCTCTCTCTCTCTCTCTCTCTCTCTCTCTCTCTCTCTCTCTCTCTCTCTCTCCACTCTCTCTCTCTCTCTCTCTCTCTCTCTCTCTCTCTCTCTCTCTCTCTCTCTCTCTCTCTCTCTCTCTCTCTCTCTCTCTGGCAACGACAAGGTCACTTCCACCTTGTCTTTTTTTTTAAATGCCACTTAAATTAATTGGATATAATTGCCCTGTTTCCTTTCAACTTCCATGAGCATGATTTTATGAGTAACTATTGAAAAACGACGTGATGAAGAAAAAAAGAAAAAAAGAACTGGTTGAGGGATCTGAAAAGGGAAAATTTATCATGTCACTTTGTATGTTTTCTTTCTATTCTATTCTGATTTTCATTATTTGTTTGCATTTCAATTACATGAATTGTGTCCATGAGAAAAGTGACATTGAAAAAGAACCAATTGATAATTTTAAACGTGCACGAATTTGACGTGTCATTTTATCCTCATAACTGTCTGATTCAATAGTTTTTATTTTCGTCTATTTCATAACGTCAATTTTTAAAACCTTCATTACTTCACTTTTTTAATCTATTTTGCAACACGTCAAACCTGAATCTTCACCCGATTTTAAATATTTTCTTAGTATTTATTTTTCCAATCCATTAACTTCTACATATGCAGCGCCTGGTGGTGCTTATCTTCGAGTAAGACGATTCTCAAGTGTTTCAATTTTGACTAACTAGTGTTGTGAATTTTCTTATTTGTGTATATCTTATAACGTCTATTAGTTTTCTATTGCATTCAAGTTTAACGTTTTTTGCATTCTTTCTATTTTTAATTGTTAAATTTCAATCTCTTCTGGATTTTTGTGTCCTTCTATTTTTCAAAATTTTACATGTCATTTTTTTTTCTATTTCATTCGATTTTAGTGTTCTGTTATTTACAATGCGTCGGTTTTCTATTCCATGGGATTTTTCCTTATATTTTTTACTATTTTTCAAAGTATATCAGTTTGGAATGGATTCTTTTCGATCTTAATGTCTTTTTTGCTTTTATTTTTCAACCATTACATCCTTTTGTTTGCATTCTGCCTGTTACGAGTCTCCTACATGAGCTGGCTGGGTGGCGTCGTCTAGCAGGGAGAAGATCGAGTGTTGAGCTGTACTGGTGGGGGTCGCGGGTCGGAGGTTTGTCATTAATAACTGGAGGGTTGGCAATGCTCCCGTCCCGACCCGGTTGTTGCTCTAACAGATGAATCTTCCCTATATCTACTCTACTCCTCCTCGGCTGTCTCCTCCCCTCTGTGCTTTTCCCTACGCTCTCTCTTTTTTTTTTTTCTGTCTGTCTCATTGTGTCTCTGGTCTTCCTTGTTGCTGTCATTTTGTCTCGCCTCCTCTCCTCTTTCTCTCTCATTGTCCGTGTTTATTCCTCACTCTCTAGTAAATCGTTTCTTTTAAACTATACTGACACATAATATTCTCTCAAAACTCAAATGATATCTAAGGTTTCTTGGTCTAACTAATCAATCCCAGCAAACTGAGCTCCTAAGTTATTGTACACACATATTGGCAATCCAAGTTAAGAGAATAAGTGTGGCTTCAGTACAGAAATTAAACTAAATTCAAAATTTAGTAAAGGAAGACTTGGAATGTCAATATTATGCATCATTTAAAGCATCATTTTCACTTGTAACTCTAATAGCATTGCAATCTTGTAAATATAAATAAGTGAAAGAAGATCAATACATCACGTTATTGAATTTCACGGAGATATACAACAAGTATGACGTATTTTCGTATTCATTTCATTAGAGGAATATAAAGTTAATGGTAATGTTAAGCCTCCCTCTTTTTGGTTTTGACTGAAAATCACAGAAACGTACTTCACCAAGGTAGTATGTTGTGAAATATATCAAATAACTTACTTGTGAATATGCGTTTCGTGACGGACCGCACACTATGTGTCACCGTGAGTGTGTATCATATTTTAGAGAGAGAGAGAGAGAGAGAGAGAGAGAGAGAGAGAGAGAGAGAGAGAGAGAGAGAGAGAGAGAGAGAGAGAGAGAGAGAGAGAGAGAGACAATTCTATTTACCTTAACAAAGACAACCAGACAGCCAGCAAGCCACACAGAGACAAACAACAGATAAACCTATCAAAACACATAACAGCCACTGGAAACACACACGCACACACACACACACACACACACACACACACACACACACACACACACACACACACACACACGCACGAAGAGTCAGTCAACCATCCATCCATCCATATCTACACCCATCCATCCATCTATCCATCCACACACGTACAGCAGCACAAGCAGTTAGTAGAACCGCACCTGTCGCAACCAACAATCAGTAGCAATGGCGGTCTTCAGGTAGCAGGTGGAAGTTTGATGACACCGAAGTGCACCACAATCAGGGAATTCAATATGCGGCTTACCTGGCGCGGATTAAGAGTAATTAATCAACCCGTGAGAACCTGTTATCGCCAAGTTATTGTTAATTGTCCCTGTATGTCTGGCTGTGTATCTGTTTATCTATCTGTCTCTATCCATCTATCTATTCATCTATTTATGTAAGTATCTATCTATCTTAATAAGCAGAGAGAGAGAGAGAGAGAGAGAGAGAGAGAGAGAGAGAGAAAAGGGATGCAGAGGTGGAAAGAGACACAAATCTCTAATAGGCCTAAAATATAAACCTACTGCCTGTTTTTTTTCTTTTTCCTTCCTGTCCCTTCCTATATGTCAATTCCGAATACAACGCCAATCAGTCAGTCAACCCATCCATCTCAATTAAATTCAGGCAAGTTATTAATAGAGACGGTAGTTAATTCGTACTGTACCCGTTAAAAAAAAGGTAAAAAAAAAAAAGTAGTAGTAGTACTGGTTGGCGTAATAAATCCCCCATTAGCGCCGTTATGATACCATTGCTCGAGGCCAACTGATGCGGCGGCGTTATTGCAGGCCCGCCCCCATTAATACCACGCTATAATCACATGCAAAATTACCGCTCATCGTAAGCACATTCATCTTGCAGCAACAGGGGGAAAAGCGACGGACTGGCACATCACATCACCCCCGCCCCCCCCCCCCTTGCCTCTCGCACTCTCTCTCTCTCTCTCTCTCTCTCTCTCTCTCTCTCTCTCTCTCTCTCTCTCTCTCTCTCTCTCTCTCTCTCTCTCTCTCTCTCTCCCGGGTAAGCGAGAGGAATTCGGGCCGTGTTGATTGGAAGGGGGGAGGACGAGCGAGTCAAACAGAGAATTGTAAGCTGAATGCTGATTGGGTGAAATTCAGATACTGGAAAAAAATACTTGACAAACACTTCATCTCCCGGCAGAAGAAGGTATAAATCGCGAAATAATCTACTATTGGACTGATTCTTGATGGCCTGGTAACGATGTATCTTACTGCACTGTCTTTGTTTCATTGATATCACGTGGTTTGTATGTTTTTTTTTTTTTTTTTTTTACCCACGGCTAAAGTGTCTTGGTATAATTATTCTTGGGGAATTTTCATTAAAAGTTTCAGTGGTAATGCATTTGATTTTGTAATATTTCGCATGTCGTAATGTTGTATCTAATTGTATTGCTGCTATAACTATCTTTCTGATATATATTTTTCTTCCCCATTCAAAATCCTTACGTGTAATATCGTAGTAAAAAAGAAAATATATCCCTTTTTCCACTACTATCATTATAATAGAATGAATAGGAATCTAATGAACTTCTGGAACTATCTGTGTGTCATCTAAAGATTATATTAAGTTATGAACGCCACTTTTCAACATCAACAAGCTAGGAATCATTTAGTTACCCTCTCGGCACAATCAAATATTAGTTACTCTATCATGAGTGATTTTGGAACATTTTGGAAGCTGTCTCTAGCACTGAACAGGTCAACCGTTGGAATGTAGTGGCGATCGCTTCAATAATGCATTTCAGTTTTGTTTGTCATGTATAATGATTTCAGTGATGCCGATAAAAGTTATTTTCGTAATTCCCCCTCCCTCCCCCCCCAAAAAAAGTCTAAAAATACATAATTACATACGTGTGTCATTCTAAAACCAATAGTTTAATCCCTAAAATATGTCTAACGGTGGTTTAGAGGATTCATAAAAAAAAATATAGACTTAATTTTGTTTAAATTTTGTGATTATATATTGGAAGTTGTCCTCATACATCTTAATAATTACACATATTATAAAAAATCCAATCCAATTAAGCCATAAAACCAGCATCCCTATAATTATTCCCTTTAGTCTCTCTCTCTCTCTCTCTCTCTCTCTCTCTCTCTCTCTCTCTCTCTCTCTCTCTCTCTCTCTCTCTCTCTCTCTCTCTCTCTCTCTCTCCCGTGTCTCATAAAGGTAAGGAATCCGTAATTAATGCCGTACACGACGCGTTAATAATGAGATAAAAAGAGAAAAGGAAAGAAAAATGAGGGTACGAAAAAAAATGAGGCAAAATGGAAATATCGACCGTGACTCCGAGGCAATTAAGGAAGAGAAAAAGGCGAGAGAAAGGCGACCTATGTTTTAGAGACAAAAATAACGCCCTTCACTCCTCACCTCTCACCCTCGACTGCGACTGCCACCCTGCACTCACCTCGATACCCTGGACCTTCAGCTTCATGTGGTCCTCCCGAGTGGTCTTTCCGTCCTTCCTCTTCTTCCAGCAGTAGCCGTCCCTTCGGTAGCGAACCTTCTTCCTGGAGTACAGCAGCATGGAACCACTCTTGGGTCTGGAAAAGGAGTGGAGGGTGTCAGAAAATGTTGAGTCGTAGATTTCTTAGAATGGATTATATGTGTAATGTTGACTAGTAGATTTTTTTTTACCTCTTTCATTAGAACTTGATACACTTTTCTTGAATTACCCATCACTTTAAGACATTCCCATTTGCTCTACAACGAAAACCATCTTTAAAATCAGTAAGATTTACCAAATTTATTACCTTTAATATATAATTTTCTTGGAGATTCTTATAATGATTTCGTACATTGCATACGGTGATGACAATTGGCTTGTAACAAAGTGGAGGCGTCAGAGTGGAACTTAAAAACGTGGCTTAGGTTTGTGAATTTCTTACGGGGAATTGGAAAATATGTTGTTGTAGTCGCACATCTTTCTTAACAACTCCGGCACTGTATTAGAGTTATATATAGGAATTTCAGCCACTGCAGGTAATTTTGACTGAGTATTGTTAGATTATAATGGGTTGGGTTAGGGGGAGAGAAGATAGGATGGGTTAGATTAGGTTGTCCTACGCTGGGTTAATTTATATTGAATTTCAGTTTGGATAAGTCAGGGTGGGAAAGTTTAGGTAAATCTGCTAAACCTACAAATTCTCAAGTCATTCCAAAATCAGCTAAAAGTGTATATTTTCATATAATTCCTCAAGTTTGATGGTTTTGGTATATACTATTGGTTTTACTCTTGTCACACACACACACACACACACACACACACACTGCTTGCTTTCTTGCCTCGTTGTGAGTAACACTTGGGTAACGTCAATCAAACTCCCTATTATTACCTGGGGCTCTTCACTTCCTCTCACGCGACATGCATCACTCACACACACACACACACACACACACACACACACACACACACACACACACAATACATTTACTAAGACGATCATCACATAGTTTTCTTGCAATATGACTGAAAAAATATGTTTGCGTGTGAAAGAATATGTGAAAGAATTATAAACTCGCACTGTGGACAAAAAAAGACGTAGTGTGTGTGTGTGTGTGTGTGTGTGTGTGTGTGTGTGTGTGTGTGTGTGTGTGTGTGTGTGTGTGTGTGTGTGCAGCTTGCCCGCTTGATGGCCAAAGGAAGCTGAGCGAACTTCTCGCCTAAGGCAACACTGGTCTGGGTTTTGAAGGAGGAGGAGGAGGAGGAGGAGGAGGAGGAGGAGGAGGAGGAGGAGGAGGAGGAGGAGGAGGAGGAGGAGGAGGAGGAGGAGGAGGAGGAAGAGGACAAAATGAGCACGAACAAGAATAATAAGAACAAGATCAACAAGAACAAGAAAAATATGATCAAAAGAAGGGAAGATTCAGGAAAATACATAAGTAACTAACTAAATAAAAAGAAAACAGACGGAGAAGAAGAAAAAAACAAGAGAGAGAGAGAGAGAGAGAGAGAGAGAGAGAGAGAGAGAGAGAGCCCTGGTGATTTACTGGCATACAAGCGAGCACCAGCATGTAGGCAAAGTGACATGTTGAAATTAATGTTCTGGACCTTTGCTTCATACATTATGATGTGCACCTATTTACTCAGTGACGGCCGCGCTGATTCATCACCCCTTGTACATCACTCGAATCAAAACTATTTATCTCAAATTTACGATCGCGTTTAGAGGCGCACTTACTCTTGTTATTGTTAGTGGAGGAGGTGCTTGCTGCTGCTGCTGCTGCTGTTGTTGTTATGAGTGTATCTCAAGCTAGTGAGAATGGAAGAATGTGTTTTGTGAGTTCAGATTTCTGGAGTCCATATTGCAGAGAGAGAGAGAGAGAGAGAGAGAGAGAGAGAGAGAGAGAGAGATAGAGATAGAGAGAGAGAGAGAGAGAGAGAGAGAGAGTCACCATCTTTTTCAAACTATATCACAATCCAAGAAATTAAACCTCAAAAAAAAAACCAAGAATTTACAGTTATCTCTTTGATGGTTTGTTAATAAGAAAGATTAACCAAATCACAGAAAAAGTGTTAAAATAAACTAACCAAAATGGATCACTAAACTATTTCAAGGTAAAAAGATATACTGAACTACCGACACCACCACCACCACCACCACCCACAAAATGACCAATAAAAAAGGTGCCCAGAATCAGCCCACCATCAGAGCCCACAAGACAGTTTGTTACCCAGTTTTACTACCATACTCATTCATCCCTTGGCAACACTGACATCACTAGAAATAAAACAGTTTGATGAGATAAAAACGAGAAGAAAATTATTAAACATACCCCAACTACGATATTTTCTTACGTAACACCACAGAACAACAAAACAAACATAAATAAACAATAACAAAATTAACTAAGGAATACAATGGAACCACGTGCGCTCTGGAGGCATTAAAAACCTCAAATACACAGATTCGAATCCTGCCCATGCTCAGAGGGAAGATTCAGAAAGGAGAGCTCCATTAGTTGATCTCCTTTAGCCCATAAATTCCCGTTAAAACCCCACGCTGTGTAAATAAAAAATAAATAAAAAGAGACAATTAAGCAAACAAATAATCAGAGAAACAGACAGATAAGGAGGCGGGAAAACAGACAGGTAAGACAGGAGATAAGCAGACAGGAAGGCAAGCAAGCAGGTGAGGAACGCTATCACCAACACACCTACCACTAATAACCCGCTGCTGGTGATATATAGAAGGAAAGGATGGAGGAAGAAAGAGGCGACAGCTGGCATGGAGGGAAGGAGGAAAGGAGGAAGAGTTAAAGGAACGGAGGGAAAAAAAAATAGGTAATGGAGGAAAGAGAGAGAGAGAGAGAGAGAGAGAGAGAGAGAGAGAGAGAGAGAGAGAGAGAGAGAGAGAGAGAGAGAGAGAGAGATATAGATAGATAGATAGATAGATAGATAGATAGATAGATAGATAGATTGCAACCTTAACTCTATATGGCATGTAACATTAAATACGGGAAAAAGGTTATGGTTATATCAGAAATTACCCCATAAAATAAATTAGCTAATACCATCCCGATTCCATCTAAATTAGGTAGGGCATGATCATTGAAATATAGATGAGAAGACATAAACCTAGAGGAAACTAATATGTATTTCCGTCATCTGCCAACAGTCATCAAACTACTGCACAAAGGCTGACAGTCACTTCTAATTCTTCACTATTGTATTTGTTATTTTTCTCCTTACCTATTTTCACTAAATGATGATCAAGGGAAGTACAGCATGCAGTAATAATTTGATCTGTATACGCTAGTGAAGCTCTACGGATAACTGAAGACGTAAAACAGTATACACTGAACCAGTCATGTTTCTCACACACAGTAATGTACATCAGTGTGTATAGGGCAGCATCACACTGCCAAGAGGTTCAGGTTTTTTTTATGGCAAGAACTCAGTAGTGAAGTCGAACTCCTAATGACTGAATATATTTTTCGCGTTATGACCTAACCAATATTGTTTTCATATTGTTACTATCTTTTAAAGAGCAACAAAATAAATATAAAACAACAACAACAACAATACTGTCAATAAAAAATAATAACAACATTAATAATAATAATAATAATAATAATAATAATAATAATAATAATAATAATAATAATAATAATAATAATAATAATACAATATCATTAAGGTCAAGGTTAGACTAGACGTGAACTGTTAATAATACTGTGTTCATAAACTGTCAAATACAAGTAATTAATTATTTTTTATGGTGTGCAAAATTACCTTGCAAATATAGAGCGAAGTTACATTCATTAATTACATCCAGTCAGTAATTATGTACAACCATTTCCAAATATTCCCTTATCCGACTAACACGTGGAAATTCACTAACAGCAGAGAGAGAGAGAGAGAGAGAGAGAGAGAGAGAGAGAGAGAGAGAGAGAGAGAGAGAGAGAGAGAGAGAGAGAGAGACTTACACCTACCCAAACACAAACGAGGAAAGTAGAGTAAGGCCAATTACAGAGGAACCTAAAATGAACACACCCGGACTAAGAGAGAGAGAGAGAGAGAGAGAGAGAGAGAGAGAGAGAGAGAGAGAGAGAGAGGACCGTGGATATCTGCTCTGAAAACCCTTCCAGTCAATGCACATAATAGGGCTAGAAACTAAAAGGGATATTAAAGGCGATTCCTCGGCCATTTTGGAATAATTGAATTTCCACGCGTATGAACGAGGATAATCACCCGTGACTAATTTCCTAATAGCTTTGATTTTGTTTTTAATATGAAACTCCCACGCCCAACCCCCCCCACCACCACCCCCCGTCCCGCCCCCACCCCGCACCTCCCGCCCCGACCTCCCTTTCTTTCATCGGTTCACTCTCTTGAATATAAATGGAAAAAAAAAAATGAAAAATGCTCGCCATGTTTTCCTGTAACATTCCTCGGTCACTGGTCGCTGCCCTGGGATTTATTAATTGTTTTGGGTGGTGGTGGTGGTGGTGGTGGTGGTGGTGGTGGTGGTAGTGGTGGTGGTGGTGGTGATGGTGATGATAGTGGACAATATAGGGCATGAATGTATTGTTTTTTTTTGTGTGTGTGTTATTGATTTTTATTTTATTGTTTACATGTGTCAGAGAGAGAGAGAGAGAGAGAGAGAGAGAGAGAGAGAGAGAGAGAGAGAGAGAGTCTGTTTTTCTGTTTTTCTAGAGTTTAGACGAATTTTATCGATAACAAAATGATATTGATATAAGTCTATAATAACTCAAACGTAATCTTGCAGGGCTGACGTCATTTTCTACATCATCGCTAATGGCAAGCAATAAATTACCATGATTGGCCATAATTCTTAGTTCGGTGCATTACATTACTAACCATACTCGGTAATGGCCGCACATTCATCATTGCAATACCCAAGAAGCCCATTAGATCACGTACATAATCACAAAGGGATTCATTTTTCTTTTTAATCCCCAAGCCAGGTATGTGCCACTTATAACTCATTTCCATCCTCCAGGTAAGGGATTCAATACTCGAAAACTTACGAGCAGCTTACAAAAAAATCAATTCAATTTGTCTATTCACTGTGATTCACCCCTGTTTCCACTCAATGCAAAGAAAACGAATGCAAGAAATCACTCAAAAAAAAAAAAGCAAAAAAAAAAGCTCTCCACTCACTGATGTTACGTATTTTTACCACGAGTTTTGGGTGTGATGAAACGATCTTATTGTCATTGGGAAGGGTGTATCGAGGTCAAAAGATTAATGGCCAGAGACTATACCATTTCAATCCCCACATGTGTTTCTGAAGCTGTATGAAATCGACAAATAATAAGCAGAATAAATACGGAAACACGACCCCCCAGAACTGAGGTTAAAAATAAGTTCATTGCACCTATTCGCTTTGATTTCCTCTCTCTCTGATAGCATCCACCCCCGATTTCTATCCCACGAGAAAGAAAACAGGCGCGACAGGTCACTTCACCACAGACTCATGCCACCACTGCAACACTTTCCCCAGGTGGCTGGCCGGACGAACCCCCCGCACTGTTCCCCGCTTAGTATAAGGTCATGATCCCTGCGGCTTGCTGTGCGCCCCGTAAACATGGCCAATTGGCAGTTCTCGGCGCTAGCATAAAGGCGCGGTACATGCTTCCCCCACCGCCCTCGGAATTATGGGTAAAACATGACCCGATTTCGCCCACAAGCAGGTTTTGACGGGCCGTGGAGAGCAGGAGAGAGAGTGAAGGTCAGTGAGGCTGCGTGGTGACTCGTGGGGGTGTTTTAATTTTAGGTGTGAGGTGGCGAAGAGGATACTGAAGAGGATACAGAGAAGGAGGAGGAGGAGGAGGGGGGGTAGAAGAAGGAGAAAAGGAAGGAAGGAAGGAAGGAAGGAAGGTATGGGGTATGGATTAAGTGAAACGTGTTTACGCCTGCATGATATGATGGCTAAGGAACGTAATGAGGAAATTGAGAGGAAGGAAAGTAGTGTTGGAACGAGGATAAATAGAGTATGCGAGAGAGAGAGAGAGAGAGAGAGAGAGAGAGAGAGAGAGAGAGAGAGAGAGAGAGAGAGAGACTGTGCCCTTCTCTTTTATTTACTACTCGGAAAAGCTAATAATAAGAAACAGAAAAAAAGAGGCCTCTTATGTGTGTTAAGAAACTATACACACACACACACACACACACACACACACACACATACACTTTTACTCCGGTTTCCCAGTTACGCGTACAGAGTGGATTATTCGAGCAAATGCCCCTGAGCTGAAAAAAAAAACAAAACAATAGGGATGAGAAGGAAAAAAGGAAAAAAAGGGTGCAATATGATACTTTCTCGCGGCGTAAAATGTTTTAAGTATGCTTGTTAATTTAGCCGAATTTAAGCGGGACGTCAGGGAAATTAAAGTGCTGAGCCGAGGCTGATACGAATAACCAGGGAGGGAAAGAGGAAACTGAAATAGGGACGCCACAAAGTTAGGAGAATGTGGTTCCGGTCCCTTGGTAGCTATAGCGGTGAATCCTCCTCTTCCTCCTCTTCTTCCTGTTCCACCTCCTCCCAAAACTATATCTTCCTCTTCCTCCTCTTCCTCCTCCTCTTCTACCTTCTCCTCGTCCTCTGTAGCTAAAAGGGAGACGAAGAACCGACCGAAGTAGATTCTGAAGGTAAACATAATATACAAGTTTTGGGGTCCTTGAAAATTTTCGCTACGTCGTTCTCATCCAATCGAGGCGCGTTGCTTTGATAAATTTGAGCCCTGCCTTTGATGACTGGACCGCTGCGCTTACAGGCGAGTGGGGCTAAAAAATTGATGGATGTGCTTAGGAGGAAATGGCTGTTACAGGTAGATAACCGCTTATAAAGGGCTAGGGAGAGAGAGAGAGAGAGAGAGAGAGAGAGAGAGAGAGAGAGAGAGAGAGAGAGAGAGAGAGAGAGAGAGAGAGAGAGAGAGAGAACTGGGCAGTAAAAATATAGAAAAGAAAAATGAGATTGATTGATTCAC
>CM035184.1:8436911-8461791 GCA_020233015.1 Callinectes sapidus
ACCAGCAGCAGCGTCTCCTCATTATTATTCTCTCCTTAGATCGTTCAATCCCCTTGTCACTTCCTCCCAGGGTTTGAAAGGTAAAAAACGTCTTAATAATATGTCACTAGAAGGGTCAAACATTTCAAGAACCCGAGTTTGTTCAACCAGAGGCTTTTCAATAGGATAATAAGACGTTTCCACCCGCTCACACTCTCACCCCACAACAAACTGAGCTAGACTGCCAGACAGACCCTCGGCCCTCCCACCCTCCCTTGCTGACGTATGGCAGGAACACACACGTCACGGCCTGGAACGACCAGTAGTCCTATCTTGCTAATTTGCTATTCACACAGTATATGCGCTAAGAAATCAAGTAGGTGATGCCAGGGCCGGATTTTGGGTTGAGGGGGCCCTGGGCACTAGAGCTTTGCGGGGCCCCCAGAGGAGGAGTGGTGCCGCTACTTCGCAGCAAATTAATATACCTGTGTATCTCGTTGTTGTCAACAACGAGATACACAGGTATATTAATTTGCTACGAAGTAGCGGCAGTACCCGTATGTTTGGCGTGGAAATGTTGCCTGCTCCAAGGAGAATAGTTAGCGAGCAAACTACCTCGTCCATGACGGAGGGCAAAACCACATATAGATTAAATCAATAGAAAATTAGAAAGGGGTACTTAAAGTACAGAAATATTGGGGAGATATCATGTTGTTGTAACAACCCCATCGATTGCGCCCCTCCTCGGTATAGAACCTTATAAAAAAAAAAATAAAAAAAAACGCTTCAGCGCGGGGCCCCTAAAAGCGCGGGGCCCTGGGCACTGGCCCCTTGTGCCCCCCCCTAAATCCGGGCCTGGGTGATGCAACCAATACAGATGAACAATGGAACAATAAAGATAAAACACCAGAAACGTCAAAGGAAAACTAATTAACGAAATAACACATAAATAAGCGAACAAGAGCAACCAAGGTAACAAGTTAACTTGACACTTGAAACACAACCAGAAAATCAAGAAATACAACAAAATCAATCTGAAATACTAAACTAACTAAAACAAATTAAACCAAAAAAACTACTTATCAAACACTCGCAAAACACCAAAGCAATAAATAAATGTAAAGAAAAACCCTAAGTAAGTAAACAAAAGAAGAAAACAAGGGGAAAAAAAACTAATGCTGGAAAACATGAAAACAATCTCCCCCTCTCTCTGCTCTTGTGGAGACGTGACAACGCAGCTCACGGGAAAATCCCATATTCAGCCGGCGCCTAAATGTTCTTCACCGATGGCAACGACTACAGTTTTCCCTCATAGTAGTAGTAGTAGTAGTAGTAGTAGTAGTAGTAGTAGTAGTAGTAGTATATTGTATGTTTTCTCTGTTCTATTGTTCGTATATTATCTTTTGTTCTCTATTTTCCTCCATTCTTCATTCTACTTTAATCTTTTGTCTCCTCTTTTCCATAGAATCCCTTTATAAGAGACAACCCCATGATAAAAAAAGGAAGGAAATGAAAGGTAGAGGCATTGAAAAAATTGGATAAACAATAAAATGTATTATCATATATATATATATATATATATATATATATATATATATATATATATATATATATATATATATATATAATATATTACTTAGGCTATAGACTTGGAAAAAAAGAACTTTGGAATTAACTCTAGTGGAAATCAAGAAAATTAGGTTGTATTTTCAAAGAATATAGGAATGAATCAAACTTATAACACTTTCAACAACTTGGTAATAAGAACTTAACTACTCATCCCTCCGTACCACAGACTAGCAATGCCACACACATACACACTGTCTCTCTTGGTATATGTGTGTGTGTGTGTGTGTGTGTGTGTGTGTGTGTGTCTGGGCCTGCCTGTGTGTGGTTGCCAGGCTGATTTGTAGAAAGACAGCTTATTAACACAGTCTTTCAAAGTGTCATAGTGCTAATAATACATAACAACATACTGGAAGCTAAAAATTAATAGAAGGATCACAATAACTTCACCTGTAGCACTGAAAAAGGAACACAGGATTTCTGAATGACTTAACAATACAAAGATAATACGAAGTTAACAAGCAAAAGCACCTTTCGATTCTGAGACTGAGGAAGCTTAGATTAATTAATACCCTCACTGCTTGCTTAACACTACAACTTCATTCACCACATTCTTCACTGTTTTCTTAACACTATAACAAACCACTGTGTAAAGTTAGATAGACTGCTTTTACTACTACTATCCCAGAGGCTAAAGGTGTGAATGGTGAGAGTTTGTTCATGTTTATGGTCCTGTAAAGACAGATATACTGCTATTACTACTACTATTTGACAGGATTGGTGGACTGGTATAGTGGTAGATTGTCATTCTAAGCTTCCTCACCCCCAAGTTAACAATGCTTGGCAATGTGTAAAGTAAGTATCAATAAATTATCAGAGAATACATTAGGAATTGATATATAAAAAAGAGAAAGTCACAAGGAAAAAAATTGGCGTCACTGAGCGAAGAAAAAAGAAAAAAAGTTAATCTGATTAGTTATTCTTTATCTATTGATTTATAACCCCCCAGGTAATCATTAGCATTAGTGAGGAATGAATCAATTGTGCACTCTCCCTATCTCTCCCTCTCACACACAAACACACATATATACACTCTATCTTTACAACACACACACAAACACACACACACACACACATACACACACACACTATCTTTGCAACACACACACTAGGTAAATACATCTCAATACACAATATCTCTTACTCACTTGTGCACGCACACACATAACTAGGTAAATTTATACATACATACCTCTCTATCAACCAACCAACACACACTCACACAGAGGCTAGTGAAAATTGGCATATTTCCAATCTCCCACTTAAAACCAAAATACCACAAACACTTTACAACCAAAACAAAATAACAAATAAAAAAAAACCCTGATAATTTATCTAAAAACCCAACACACACACACACACACATATCAACAGCAAGGCTATTTGACTAAGTGACTGTAACAATAATGTCACACACACACACACATTCTCACCTCAGGATGGAAGAAGATCTCAGGTCCCAGGAAGCCTCACTCATAGCCAATGTCAATAGTAAAGGCTCCATTGATTGTTCTTCACAGGATTCTTGCCTTCGTATTTCCTTATCTACTCAGCCGGGTCACTGACACTGTCACTATTGTATTTATTGAACTCCTTGGCAATGTCCAGGCAGATGGAGCCGAATCTCTCTCTCTGTAGGGTGAAGGTAACTGCCGTGACGCCAAGGACGCCGCCGCCAGGGACAGACAGCACTGTCTGCACTGCGACGTACAGCCCAGGCACGTTGAATGACTCAAACATGATCTCTGGGGGGGGGGAAAGAGGAAAAAAATGGTGAGAAAACCAAATATCAGTTAAAGGATGCAACAGACAGTAGTTATGTTCAATGTACAAAGACTGGACAGAGTTGCTAATCATAAGTACCTTGGAATGTATGTTAACTTTCACTCAACTCAGAGTGATGTGAACTATGTGAAAAATATTTGTAAGGCAAGATTGAAACCTTTGAGAGTATTGGCAAATAATGGAAGTGGGGTAGGTATACCTGTACTGTACTACGGACCATGTATACTATTAGTACTATTAGATCAATAATTGATTATGCTACCCCTGTCCTTGTGTCCCTTCCACAGAAAAGCCTGCAACCTTTAGAAGTGGTGCAAAACGACGCTATGAGAACTATATTAGGATGTGCAAGAACTACTAGAATAGAAATGATGAGAATGGAACTGTATCTTCCAAGTATTCAGTGCAGAATTAAAGAATTGATTATATCTGCTGCAATTAGAATGACTAGAAGAGGTGATGATGCATTGATATCCTTGTTGAACACCTGCCGGACTGCCCGTACTTCTAACAGAGTAAATATTTATGGCAGGAAGTTGTATCAAATCTTGCTAGAGTACGAGGCACTTCATTATTGCACATATTTGGGAAAAGAGGGAGCATAGTATTCCACCCTGGCAGCAGGAAAAAATTAAGGTTGATATTCTGCACTTGAATGCTATAGGAAAGGTGATCTCTGTCCTTTAGAGTTGAAGCAAGTTTTCTAATCTAAAATTAATATTCTACCCAGAAACAATGTGGTACATATGATGTATTGTGATGGTAAGGCAGGATGTGGGGTAGTAATTAGAGAATTTTTTGAAGAGGGTTTATGTACTGATGAACATGTATCTAAGAGACGTGGCGGCAATTTTTCATCCAGTACTTCAGATGCAGAACTTCAGGCTATATATGAGGGATTGTTAATTGCATGCTTGAAATGTCAAGATATTGATGTTTTTGTTGACAGTCAGAGTGCTTTGTTATTTGTTGGTTCTTTAAATGATGCATGCCTTAGTTCTCCAGTGTAAAGCTGTTCTCTTTCAGCTGAAAGCTAATGGCTGTGTTGTGCAATTGATGTGGATAACATCTCATGTTGCAATTGGTCTTAAAGAAACTGCTGACAAACTTGCAAAGGTGGCATTACAACATATTATATATTTCAGTTGATTCAGAGGCTAGACTGAGCTTCCAAAGAGTTAAGGGTATCTCAGCGAGTAAGTAAGAGAAGACAATGGGACAACGAAAAAATATTGTAAAAATCTTAGATAGCAGAAGTGAAAGTATGAGACACACTATGTAACATTGTATTTAATAACACCAATGTATGCTATGTATGGTAGATCATCTACCAGAGTTGAAAATGTTACTATGCGGCTAAGGTTAGGATATAAGTACTGTTGGCAGTACATAACTGCTGAGGATGGCATACCATGCAAGCTTTGTAAGGAAGAAAATTCTCATACACATTGCAACACTATCTATCTATGTCCTTGTCCAAAAATCGACAACTTTAGGGACCCTAACAATAGTGGTGGTGTCACCAGGCAAGCTTGCTATAGAATCAATAACAATATAGTACCCAGCATCCTAATGATGTACAAATTTTTTGCTCCCAGGATATGATCTATTGTGCAATATATAGGAGACGTACGTGTGTTTACTAATTAATTTGTTTTATAGGAGGAAGTGAGTCACTCTGATAGCATGTAGGCTATTTATGTATGTATTGTTGTGTCTCGTGTGTGTGTGTGTGTGTGTGTGAACATATCTAAGTATAGGTATGTATGTACACCTACACACATACACACCTCATGGTATGTAAGCATGAATATTTCCTTTCTCGAGTAGAATTATCTCCAATCAAATTGTAAGGCTTTGTTTTGCAAGATCAGTTGGGTGGGCATCTCAGCATGGTCTCACTGCTCCCTTTGATGTATTTTTTTTTTACATGAATAAACAATTTGAATTTGAATTTGGTTGTATTAAGTCATATTAGAGATAGATACATAGCAATATTTTAGAAAAGATTAACTTAGTGGAGAAATAATATTAGATTTAGATATACTTATTAAATTCATAGATAGGTTAGTTTGGGTTATGTTAGGATAAGTTAGATCAAGATGCATTACAAGATTTTAGAGGTTAGCTTAGAGAGAAATTATAATAGATGAAGTTACATTCTGATTTACTTAATGAATTCATAGATAGGTTGGGATTCTTTATATACTTCACAAATTTATAGATAGATTAGGCTAGATTAAAATACATTACAACACTTTGGAGGTTAACACACACACACACCTACACACCTCATGGCTAAGTGGTAAGAATTTTGCATGTGTTGACCACCATGAACGTCAGAGTAACATGATCATTATTGCTTATACTTTCTTCTTCTTCTCATCTCGCCACTCTTCTCCTCTTCTTCCCTGAGTCCTGTTTAGGAAAATATCTCGCACAGAATGAGTTGGAACAAGAGATTAAATGTGACAAGAGTTCAATGCAGAGAGAAGTACAGTAGTATGGGAAGGACAGAGCAAATATGTACAGTGAGAGAGAGAGAGAGAGAGAGAGAGAGAGAGAGAGAGAGAGAGAGAGAGAGAGAGAGAGAGAGAGAGAGAGAGAGAGAGAGAGAGAGAGAGAGAAAGTCCTGTTAATAATAATAACTTTACTCTCAAACCTTAGGGAAATAAGATTTCAGAGAGTAAAAAAACGTAATCATTGACAAATAAACAAGGCAGCAAGTAGTTTACCTTGTGTCCTTGGCTGTCTCACCATGTCCCAGCAGTGTGACCAGAATAAACTTAACTACCATAAAACTGACATAGTGAAATTAAAAGATATGTTAGGAGGAATAAACTGGAAAGAAATGTTAGCTGGGAAATCGGCAAATGAAAGATATAATTCATTTATTGAAATTTACACGAAAGTTGTTAAGGAATGTGTTCCAATCTACAGAAGCAGACAAGCAAACCATACACCCAAGTGGATGGATAGAAGACTACAAATGTTGGTGAAGAGAAAGAAAGAAGCGTGGGAAAGGTAAAGGGACAGAAAAAGTGCGGTCAGACGGGAACATTATAATGCGGCGAGGAATACAGTAACTAGAGAAGTGAAGACTGCAAAATACAATTATGAAAGGAGAGTTGCCCTAGACTCTGTAAACAATGCCAAACATTTTTGGGCCTATGTAAGATCTAAGACAACAGCTACGGACAGAATCACCAGGGTAAAGACACTTGACGGGGAATACACTGGTAACGACCAAGAAACTGCCACTGCAATGAATACCGCCTTCAATGGTGTATTCGTGGAGGAAGAAACTGCTGGAGCTCTCCCTGTGCCAACCATGGCATTCCAAGGACCCAAAATGCAGGACGTTGAAATAACCATACAGGATGTAAGAACGCGACTTAAAAAACTCAACCCAAGTAAAGCACCAGGGCCAGACGGTGTGTCTCCGCTGATATTGAAAGAGTGTGCTGATATCCTATGCCATCCATTACAGGACATTTTTCGAACATCCATTATAAAGGGCGAAGTACCAAGTGAATGGAAAAAGGCTAACATCACGCCAAGATATAAGAAAGGGAACAGGTCAGATGCACTTAATTACAGACCAGTATCACTGACTAGTGTTGTCTCCAAAGTTTTAGAAGGCATTATTAGGCAGAAGATTGTTGGACATCTTGAAGAGAACGACCTCATTACGAATGCTCAACATGGCGTCAGGAACAAGAGAAGCTGCCTTACCAACATGCTTTGTTACCTAGATGACCTTGTGAATGAAGTGGACAATGGTAACTGTGTGGACATAGCATATCTGGACTGTGAGAAGGCCTTCGACAGAGTCCCCCACCACCGTCTCAACTTAAAACTGGAAGCAATGGGAATTGGAGGTAACATATTAAAGTGGATTGACAGCTTTCTCAATGACAGACTGCACAGAGTAACTATAAGAGACTCATATTCTGACTGGCTTCCAATGAAGAGTGGAGTGCCTCAGGGTTCTGCGCTAGGCCAGTTCTGTTTCTCATCTACATAAATGATCTTGTTACAAATCTGGAGTCTTCAGCCAGCCTTTTTGCTGATGATGCAAAGATTTATAAGACCATAGAAAGTGAGACTGATGTTGAGACGCTCCGAAGAGACATGGCAAAACTTGATGAATGGTGTGGAAAGTGGCTCCTGTCTTTTAATACTAGCAAATGTAAGGTTATGCACATAGGTCATAATAACAGAAGGAATGCCTATCAGTTGGATGGGGTAACTCTGGAGAAATCTAACGAGGAAAAAGACTTAGGGAGTATCATATCGTCTGACCTGAAATCCACAAAGCATGTCGCCAAGATTACTGCAAAAGCTAACAGCCGGCTTGGAATTATTAAAAGAAACTTTTCCGTACTTAATAAGGAAATATTGCTGCCACTGTACCTATCCTTGGTAAGACCTATCCTTGACTTTGGAGTGCAGTGCTGGTCCCCAGATATGGTCAAGGATATACAAGCCCTCGAGAAGATCCAACGAAGGGCCACTAAACTGGTACCGGATCTACATGCCCTGCCTTACATCGAGAGGTGCAAACATCTTGGCTTGCAAACACTTAGTGACCGAAGAAAGAGGGGCGATATGATTGAGACCTATAAAATATTACATGGTTTAGAAGGCATTCCTGACGCCCAGTTCTTCCAGAGGAACACCAACCACTTACGTGGCCATTCACTGAAGTTGTCCAAGCCGACGCACTGGAGAACAACACTAAAAGGCAACTGGTTCCCTGTGAAAGTGGTGAACCACTGGAATGCACTCCCAGAGAGTGTGGTGACAGCGCCAACCATAGCCATATTTAAACAACGATATGATAAATACACAGCACAAGCAATGACCTAGGTACAATATGGTTGACAAGCCTATAGAGGTGGGGTTCACACAAGAGGCCTAGCTTCTTAATTCCCCACTATTTTTCAATAGGTAAGCATTCAATAGGTAAGCAAACATCAACTGGCTAGTCACGGGGGGAACGGGGTGGAGAAGGTGCTGGGGAGAGAGGAGACGCAAATTAATAATGTTCATCCGTTAAATACATTCACAAAAACAGCTGATTCGGTTACAACACAAGAAATGAAGGGAAGATGCTGCAACAAGATATCAGATCTGTATATGGCAGGTCCTGTAGCCAACATCAATATACCGAGATTTCTACGTATTATCTATCCCCTGCCTATTGATTAAGCACAGACACACACACACACACGCGCGCGCGCACGCGCGCACGCAAGCACACACACGGTAAACACAGTAAATCGTAATATATATGGAAGATAAGATTCAGAAAGAGAAGGCTGCAAGAGGCGGCCATCATTGTTACAACACAAGAAATGAAGGGAAGATGCTGCAACAAGATATCAGATCTGTATATGGCAGGTCCTGTAGCCAACATCAATATACCGAGATTTCTACGTATTATCTATCCCCTGCCTATTGATTAAGCACAGACACACACACACACACACGCGCGCGCACGCGCGCACGCACGCACACACACGGTAAACACAGTAAATCGTAATATATATGGAAGATAAGATTCAGAAAGAGAAGGCTGCAAGAGGCGGCCATCATTGTGACGTCACGGCTGATGACGTCACAGCCTGGCCCATGCTCTAAGTTGACTGTCCATATTTACGTACATATTTTAGGGAAGACCATTTTAAAAATGACCCTTCGAAAAAACGCTTTTAGAACAAAAACATGGACATATTCCGGCTGCATAAATACTCTAACTAATTCCTAAAGTACAAATAAACTACAAACAACAGTAATTGTAAAGAATTTCCACTAGAAAAAAAGTATTTTATAAAAATATGACCCTTTTTAAAACTCACTAAATACTCACTCCCTACCACTTCAAAGGAACCCAAAACCACTTCCAAGCACTTGAGTAATTGTTTCTAATTATTCTTAACACTTCAGAGTGATCTAGAGGCAGAAATAAATCATTCACTGGCTGATAAATAAATACATTAATGCAATTTTAACACCGCTAGGAAACACTTTTTACCTCCACTTATTTCACTGAGCTTGGCGCACAAAACATGGTTTGATATGGACTATCTTCGGCAATTAATAAGAACTTGATACTGCCTCAAATAAAGAATGGTCTTGGGCATTCCAATAATTTTGGCGCAAAATGCTGCCCGTATTTACGATCATAATAACTCCAACCACAGCTATCTCCACCCCCCACACGCATGACAGACCTTCAAAACAGCACACAGTACTCATAGAAAGCATTAAATTTTACTGTTGAGCCCAAATAAATAGTCCAGGCATAAATGAAAATATACTTAAATATGAGCCGGCTAGCGGGCGGCGGCGGCGGCGGCGGCTGGGGGGTCCGGATTTGCTCTGGAACCCTCCCTCATATCTCGCTTAAACCTTCACTAAACTTAAAATTGACCACGAAAGCTATGTCTGAATAGCTATTATGCAAGCGTAATACAATGGCTGTATAATGTAGCAAGATGAGCTTATAATAATGAGTGATAAGAGTAAAAATGACCGATGAAATAAGTATCCAAGATAGCGCCGGGGTCTGTGGAGGGGTAGCCCCCCCCCCTCCTAAATAGGTAAATAAACATTGACACGGTAAAGCCTTGTGTCACAATGGCTGTAGTCACCTTAATAACGTATTCCAGCCTGTGTGATTCCATCTTGCGGCTTTAGTCCAGTATTAAGATGACACACTGAACACTGAAGCACCAGCAGCAGCGTCTCATTATTATTATTCTCTCCTTAGATCGTTCAATCCTCTTGTCACTTCCTCCCAGGGTTTGAAAGGTAAAAAACGTCTTAATAATATGTCACTAGAATGGTCAAACATTTCAAGAACCCGAGTTTGTTTAACCAGGGGATTTTCAATAGGATAATAAGACGTTTCCACCCGCTCACACTCTCACCACACAACAAACTGAGCAGACTGCCAGACAGACCTTCGGCCCTCCCACTCTCCCTTGCTGACGTATGGCAGGAACACACACGTCACGGCCTGGAACGACCAGTAGTCCTATCTTGCTAATTTGCTATTCACACAGTATATGCGCTAAGAAATCAAGTAGTTGATGCAACTAATACAGATGAACAATGGAACAATAAAGATAAAACACCAGAAACGTCAAAGGAAAACTAATTAACGAAATAACACATAAATAAGCGAACAAGAGCAACCAAGGTAACAAGTTAACTTGACACTTGAAACACAACCAGAAAATCAAGAAACACAACAAAATCAATCTGAAATACTAACCTAACTAAAACAAATTAAACCAAGAAAACTACTTATCAAACATTCGCAAAACACCAAAGCAATAAAAAAATGTAAAGAAAAACAGTAAGCAAGTAAACAAAAGAAGAAAACAAGGGAAAAAAAAAAACTAATGCTGGAAAACATGAAAACAATCTCTCCATCTCTCTGGTCCTGTGGAGATGTGACAACGCAGCTCACGGGAAAATCCCATATTCAGCCGGCGCATAAATGTTTTTCACCGATGGGAACCACTACAGTTTTCCCTGGTGGTAGTAGTAGTAGTAGTAGTAGTAGTAGTAGTAGTAGTAGTAGTAGTATATTGTATGTTTTCTCTGTTCTATTGTTCGTATATTATGTTTTCGTCTCTATTTTCCTCCATTTTTCATTCTACTTTAATCTTTTGTGTCCTCTTTTTCCCAAGAATCCCTTTATAAGAGACAAACTAATGATAAAAAAAAGGAAGGAAATGAAAGGTAGAGGCATTGAAAAACTGGATAAACAATAAAATGTATTATCATATATAAAAAAAGATCTTTGGAATTAACTCTAGTGGAAATCATGAAAATTAGGTTGTATTTTCAAAGAATATAGGAATTAATCAAACTTATAACACTTTGAACAACTTGGTAATAAGAATTGATCTATCCATCCCTCCATACCACAGACCAGCAATGCCACACACACACACACTCTCTCTCTTGGTGTGTGTGTGTGTGTGTGTGTGTGTGTCTGGGCCTGCCTGTGTGTGGTTGTCAGGCTGATGTGTAGAAAGACAGCTTATTAACACAGTTTTTCAAAGTGTCATAGTGCTAATAATACATAACAACATACTGGAAGCTTACAATTAATAGAAGGATCACAATAACTTCACCTGTAGCACTGAAAAGGAACAAAGGATTTCTACTTTAATCTTTTGTCTCCTCTTTTCCCAAGAATCCCTTTATAAGAGACAACCCCATGAATAAAAAAGGAAGGAAATGAAAGGTAGAGGCATTGAAAAATTGGATAAACAATAAAATGTATTATTTTATTATCATTATTATATATATTACTTAGGCTATATACTTGGAAAAAAAGATCTTTGGAATTAACTCTAGTGGAAATAAAGAAAATTAGGTTGCATTTTCAAAGAATATAGGAATGAATCGAACTTATAACACTTTGAACAACTTGGAAATAAGAACTGATTTACCCATCCCTCCATACCACAGACTAGTAATGCCACACATACACAGACTCTCTCTCTTTGTGTGTGTGTGTGTGTGTGCGTGTGTGTGTGTGTATGTGTGCGTGTGCGTGTGCGTGTGCGTGTGCGTGTGTGTGTGTGTGTGTGTGTGTGTGTGTGGGGTAAGTCCTCAATTTCTATTAAAATCCATCTTTCCTTGTTGAAAGGAAGTATACATTCAGATTGTTCTAAAATAGGTAACTGTCCTAGTACCTCAAATTATTGTTCTATTACTTCCTACCTATCTCTTATTTATCCTTGTTCTACAATAGGTGTATTCTTATCTCTTATTTATCCTGAACAGTACGATTAGTAAATATTTTTCACTTCAATCTTTTATCAAGGTTTCTTCTACATTAATCACCACTGCATATCCAACACCAGTTTTTTCTTCATCAAGGCAAATCTTGTGATATGCACAACAGTGATACTACGGAAACACTTTATGGAACATCCTGAAAGTGCTGGCATTATTGTTAAGCAGATGTGAATACTTGTCTGCATATCTTATGTTAACCGTTCTCACTCACCACATTCCTAAATTTCACTTGTCCTCTCCATTACTAAATCCAAGATAACCAACCAAGGATTAAGGTTTCATGATCTATGTTTTGAGAATGCATGTCACCTCTACGTCCATACAAACCATTTTGCTTGAAAATTTCTGTGTATTGACCAATGTGTCAATACACAGCTTTATTTCTTTGGAGAGTAGTGCATTAATAACAATGGATTGGGTGTGCAGCAAGCACTAATATCAAAGGATTACTTCCCAGATCATGGACAGTAAGAACACCACATTTGTCCTTCTTATCCATACTCTGGCTTTCTTTCACCAGTAGTTTAGAAACTTGGTGGTACTCACATGACAGGTGTCTTGAGTGGTGGTGCCTTTGGAACATATCACACCAGGATTCAGTCTGAAGAAGGATCCTAGTTTCTCAACTTTCCTCAGATTTCGTTGGCATATGGCACGATCAATGGCCAAGAAGGGAAGGTGCCGCAGCTTAGAACTGAAGTGGTTGTACCTTACTTTGCCGCCCTGTGTGTTACAGAACATTCAATCAATTACATGATGTTAAAACCTAATATTCCTTTCTTAAAATTCAGAATATAAAAGTGGATATTCTTATTTTCTACACAAAATGCATTTAATATTCTAAAAAAGTCAATATTCTTATTTCTTTCTTATATCGTTTTGGCTTTACAATATCTTGAGTACCCATTTATTCCCTCCGCATACAAGTATTGTGAAACCTCAATCTTCTAAAAGGTTCAGTTATCATCCCTTTGTTTTTAGATAGTTTGGCATTGGAACCTAACTATTTTTACATGACAAAGTGGGAAATCCCACTTCAAAGCAAAAATAATTACCATTTTATTTCATAAAATAGAAGATAAATCATGTATGGTACCGAAGACACTAGTTCTAGATTTGAACACAATCAAAATTATATAAACAAACTAACAGCAATAATAATTATGATAATAATATTGACTACAATAATCATGTACCCTAAGACAGTGTGTGTTATTTGGTGAGTGGAAGGATAGGGCAGGTGAGGGGGTGGTTAGGTTCGGCTGGCCTAGTTACTCATGGCTGGCCGAGTGGCTGAGAGATTGCTATCATCTGGTACTAGAAAGATAGTACAGCGAGGTATCAGTATATTAAAGATCAATAAAGATCAGTTGATGAGGAACCTTCTATTGACAGCAGCTGGGATGTGAGAATAGGATGGGAGGGAGAGCAGGTTGTGCTGAAGTGAACACATACACACAGATTAAACTGCCTTACTTCTCTGATGCCATCAAATAATACAGAATGGTACTACATAATGAGGTATCTATAAGGTATCAGATTCAAATGTCAATAGATGAGGTGGTGATATCACAAAGGGAGCAAGAAATGTGATGGGAGAAAGGGAGATTTGTCGCCTGTGATGGAGGGAGATGCACTGTGAGAAAAATGCACACGCACACGCGAGATTTATAAAACTTAATATATGCCTTTGGAATATAATTCAGTTTAAACTGGGAGTTCACAGTATAGTAACATTTGTTTAGGTGAATGATTGTTGTGCCGTAACACCATACTGGTCTTAGCCTTGGGAGATAACATATGGACACTACAGTGAAACCAAGTATAAAAAATCTGATCTTAATTTCATTGTTTTACTCTTGTCTTTATTTGATCTGTGTAAGATGTGTTCTTTAGTTTAGGTAATAATGCATTTACATACAGTATATTTCATTATTTTTATGGGTTTGAGGGGCACTTCCATAAAGATACATGAAACAATAGTGGGAGTTTAATTACAATAATTACTGCTATTTACCTTAATTATATAACCTCATTCTTGCATTTTATCTTATGTACAACATGAATCTCATTACTTTATACAGTAACTAACTAAATATATTTCATGATTTCCATGGGTTTTAGAGGGCACATGTAAAGATCTTGGAACGCATTGAAATTTTTTTTTAATTGTTAAATCCGCTATACGATAATTTGCTTTATGATAGGATTTTCATGAACCAATTACTACTGTATATGGGGGGGACATCTGTAAACTGTATTCAACATGTAACTATAGAATTTCAGCAAGGAGTTCAGTAGCAAGAGAACCAAGAGGTAATACATAGCCCCAAATAATATAATTATAGTCCCACAGAACCAATCATTTAACTTGCAACTTACCCCCCAACATCGATATAGTGATCTTTTCATGCAAGATCAGAAACTGCCCAGGGCAAAACAAATGGGACTGAAAAAAAAATACCCACTTAGGTGCCAGTCCCTAAAGAGTTAAGCAGGTAGTTTTGTGTGAAAGAATAGAGATGTCTTTAGACAGCAAGCTGTGATTGCCTGTGTCGAATGAAAAAATATGATAACATTTTCAAACACTTGCAATGTGTTCCTCAGCTAAGAACTTACATTTCAAGATCTTATGAAAAGTTGTTTAAAACACTAGCCATACATTCATCAAGTAACTTCCAAAAATTCAAAATCTAATATTTTAAAACACTAGCTATGCGATTCTTAGCTAAATACATCCTAACACAGTAATATTAAGGTTCATCTACAAGCATTAAGCTATTTGAATAAATTATTTGACAGTAAAGCTCTTCAATTATGATAAGATTGGAAAGAATGGTGAACATACCTTTCCTACTTGCAAATATCCACATTCCAACCTTGTATGCCATAACTTGGGAATGTGAGCCTACATAACATGATCTGGAGAGTTGTCACTTCAAAATCTAAAGCTTTCAACCGAGTCTGGCATAAAACCTATTTCTAACCTAACCTCTTGTGGTTTCTATCCTTCCTGCTGATGCTTTCAACTGTGTAGAGACTGGTACGCCAGTGGGCCTTCTTTTCCTATTGCAATATTTTTTGCCCTTGCCCAGTGCCACTCATTAAAAAATCATGTTAGTGAATCTGAATGAACAATACAAGTTGAAAGGAATGTCCCTTTCTACCACACACTCACGGTTCTCATGATCTGCTGCCCCAACGATGTGGTAGTTCACCTCTTCATCCTCCTGGTCATAGGTGGAGTCTAAAGAATGAGAGCTGGCATTAGGAATTAAACTTTTAGCTATATTTTGTGACCAGACAAGGTAATACTTTTTTACTAGACCAGGTAAAAATGCATAACTTTTTTATCCTTCTATATTAACAAAATAACTCACTCATATCCCTCTTGTACTGCTGTATGTGAGGGTCCTGCTCTTCCCTCTTCTGCAAGTACTCCTCCACATCATTGGCAAAGTCCTCTGCAGGAAGATTAAGACAACCATACAACCCACAAAATGCTGTCCTACCAGCTCACACGTCATATCACACAGACCAAAAAACAACCATTCCATCAGCTCATTGTTTGCCTTCCATCTCAATCATTCTACATGCCCATCATTCCTTACTCATAATGCACTTCACTCCTCCCTTCCAGCATAACATCCCTACACAACACACAATAACATGCTAGTCATCATACACCCACATACAAATGCCTCCCTATCTGTTAGCTACACTCACATACTCCCAGCATACCTTCCTATCCCCAGCACTCACTAACCTCTGGCCAATCAAATCCTAGCCTCCCAGACACACATCTAACACCCACCTATGCAGCAGTTACACATTCCCAGCCTCCACATATACATGACTCATCCACTCCTATCACTTACCCTCATAATAGTCAGGCAGATGGAGGGTTTGTTGCTGTGAGGATGGAGGCACTGCAGCATAAGGTATCCTGCTGTAGTGGCTGACATCTGCACCATAGTGTGGTTTTGATTTTTGGACATCAAAGTTTATCTTTATCAGCAACTCAGGTCAAGATTGATAAAATGTTAATCCTATTAAATGTAAGAGGAAGAGAAGGAGATACACAGCTCTGGATGGGGAGGAAAGTACTAACCCTGTTTTTTTTTCATACTTATTCATTCACTGATGATGAGGCATAATCTAATGAAAGGGAAGAGGAGGGAGATGTGAACTCTAGATAGTGATAGGGCTTGAAGTAACAAAAGGAGATTAGATATAAAATACTCTGGTTGTGATGGAAAACAGGTTTAGTTTTATATTCATCCTTGCACATTTAAATGATCAGAATGAGCTATTGGAGGTGAAGAGGAGGAGAGTGTAACAACTCTAGATGGTTGTTAATCCTATTTTGGATTCAATCATACTTTATATTTATTCTTGCCACAGGTAGACATCACAATAATGTATGCCCATAATGATGTCAGGCTATTCAGTAATTTTTCCAGGGTTAATGATTCGGTTTCAAAGTAGCTGTAATTGTTCAATTCAGTATTTGGAATGTATTTTAACATACAAAACCTTTATTACTTCCTGCTTTTTGTCTCAACATGTACAAGCCAATTGGTTCACACTCACCATGGTCATACATTGCTGGATGGCGGGGAGCTTGTCGCATGAGGCTCAAGGCATTCTTAATGAAGTGAAGGGAGCAGCACAGCTAACCCTCTGTCCCCAATGATACGCCGCACAAGAACTGCAGAGAAAACTGGTTAAATGACACCGCAATAAAACAGCAGCAATACAGATGTTGATTAGAGGTATGCGTGATAAAACAAGAAGCGTAATTAAAGTTAAAGAGTGGCTGGGTGGGCCTTACTCAACCCCTATATACAACAATGAAGTACATGCACTGCATTGGCCATCCATTTATTATCCTGGTACGGACCTTCAGTCTGGTACTGGCCATGTCCTTGATGTAATGGATGCTGCGGGATGGACATTCATAGGAAGGTATGCACACACTTCTTCTGGGGCAGATGGGGTGGAAACAGCTACCAGGGGCAGCATAGGGAGCACCAGTGAATGGCTCAGTTGGAAAGATGTCCTCCTTGGGATCCTCCTCCTCTGTACCATAACCAGGCCACAGGAATACTTGCATGGGCAATGGTTCCACAGTAGAGTTCTGCCAAAAAGTAGTTTAATTCAGAATGCTATGCTAAATCTCCAGCAACTAGTTTGATATGCATTAGTTTTCTCTCAAAATCATTGTGTGGTTTTGGTGTTCTTCATTACTGGCAGCTTCTGGATGACAATAATGGTTATTTCCAGCCTGCATTTTTTCTCTCCCATCCCTATCCCTCCCCAGTCTGAAAGGTTTCCTCATTAGGATTATTATAAGTGACATTATCAAAGGCTGCACATATAATCAGCAAACTACAGTACCTAATCTACACATGACCTTTCTTCTATTTGCCATGGTAGTGGTAGAAATAAAACTCATGCACACCTATAACATTTGAACTTTAATAAGAAACTATAATAAGGGCTAAGGAGAGAATTAGCAAGCATCTAAGAGCACTGACTGGTCACTTACCTCATCCCTGTAGTACCACTGGACTGGCGATGGAGTGAAGGGTCTTGGCAAGCCAGACTGGTCTCGGCAACACACATACCCATCCGTGTCCAATGTCAAGCCACACACATACTGAGGAGATGGGAGAGGCAAATTAATATATAAATTAAGAGAAAATACCATTTCATAAAGGTTAGAAAGGATATATTCATCTACTGTCTTAAAAATATAATTCATATTTCAAGTGAAGATTTATGGAGGTATGTAGGTTGCCATGATTAAACTAGACAGGATTTTCAGTCATAGCCAAAGATTAGTTTAAACCACTGTTCTAAGATCTGCTATCCAAGCCACTCTTTATTAAAAGTCAGATTTTGTTTAAGATAAAAGCTTGTTTCAAGACAATCTACACATCATAAAATAACTATACAAACCCACCTTGTAATCAGCATAAGAAGAATCATCAGAGAGATTGGTTGTGCCAGAGGCAGCAACAGCTGTCACTTCTTGTGCACAATGTTTGACAGGGACACACCAGCTTTCAGGATGGCAAGCATAGGGAGGCTGGTCAGCGGTGACCTCACATCCCCACTGGGCAGCCACCCACAGCACGGCCAGAACCACCAGCATCTGCCACAATATTGTTGCCCATTTAAGAAATTACGAGGAAAGTTAAGACTACAAAAATACACCAGTCATAAATGAGCACACTCAAGTCCAAGGAAGTGTTGTGCAATAATGAGCTACGGCAAAGTTAGGACTAACACCAAGGCAATGGAATGCACATTCATTACATTCACTCCTTCCACATCCCATTCTCAAAATCACATTTCCTATAAAATCGTCAAAATCTTCTGGAATGTAATCTATCTTAACTAAATAGTTAATTTACCTATTCAAAATCTCAGCAACAGTAACTTCACCAGTGTTGACATTTACAAAAGTATATACTAGTTCAAAATTTACGAGTCACTGGTCACCGAGTAAGGAGCAAGAAGTTCACCTACAGATAATTATGCACAAGGTGAGACTCGGTCATGCAGTACAATTATATCAGCACATCGCAGGGTGCGTTTGATTTAACAAGAATTTATTATGATCACCCTCGATGACGCCCGTCAGTTGATATCGCACACACCGAGAATGCGAAGCATCCACCGAATCCTCTCACAGTAATGGGACACCTGAACATATTTGTAATTACAGCCACTAATCTCAAGACCACATCTACTTTCTACGGCCATTTTTTCACGACCAGTCTATAACTTAACAGCATAGGATGAAGAGAAAATGCAAGATTGTATCAGGTGCGATCCCGAAGGTTTATAAACGATTACAGGTCACTCCCGTGAGTGTTTTGCGGATTCTCGCACTGGTTTTAGTTTTTGAAGGAGCGATTCCACCGAAACAACACAGGTAACATGTTGCATAACGCAATACCCGAAAAAAAAATAACTTAAAGGAAGTACTGATGGTGGAAGAGAAATATTCATGGGCAATTTTTTTTTAAAGTTACTTTTATGCCCACGGCGAAAAGCAGTACGCAAATTCTTTATCATCTTCACCATCGCCATGTCACAATCATATTTTTCGGCTAATCCCCGCAGTGCATTTAGTTTTGCTCGATTATTTTTGTATTCTTCCAAGCGTATATCCTACAGGACTGAAGTTTTCTATAATTTTCTATAAAGTCTTTTTTTTTTTTTTTTTTTTTTTTTTTTGCGGGGACCAATTCATTTTGTTGCTTTCAACATTCATTCACTCTTTACCGTGACTGGTGGTAAGGCGTTCAACACAAGGCAACAGGCTAATACAGTCTTGTGGCTTGAGTCAGGCTACACGTCAACATGTTGCCACCTGTCGCATGCCACATAGTCGTATGCTACATGCTGCCTCCTGTTGAACTGGTGGAAACACACAGCCTATGCGACAATGTAGCACATGTTGCCAAAATGTTGCCTCGGTGGAATTGCGCCTTAAGACATCCTTTTCAGTATCCATAAACAAGGACAGTCCTAATTTATTACAAAACATTACACATCTACATTTTCGGTTTAGGTGACAACCAAACGTATGAATCGAGTCTATAGGAAAATTACTGCAGCCCAAACACCGCCGCCAACGACCACACCACGTTGTACACACCGCTTCTCGTCCCAAACACCACCGCGATGAAACCACCTCACTCATCTGAATCCTCCTCCACCAACACCACTTCGCATAATTTTCACTTACCCCCATCCACCACCACCATGTGCCCACTTGATGAACCAGCCAACCATCATTAAAGCACATAACTATCATTGTCATTTCACTAAACCCAATCCACCATATATAACCGTTTCAAACAACCACTAACACTACAGCTCCATTCAAACCAATTCACCACGAACTCTCCCCAAAATACATCCCTACCATTACCCGTATCACTTCAAATTTATCAACTTCGCAACCACCAGCACACTCCACACCATCTCACCACCACCACTCGGCCATCTAACAGATTTCCCCCACCACAAAAGCAACCGCAGTATCATTCGTCCCGTCATCTCGCCAGATCTAATTCCACATCCCATGTACTTTACCTCACCCCATCTCACCATACGTCACTTCATCCCACAGTTTACACGCGCTACACACCAAGTCTACTAATAACCTGTACACACTTCATTACTGCAATTCCTTTAATACTTTGATAAGAGTAGGGCGGTGAAACCACAGAGCGTAGTTTCAAATTCCTGCAACGCGTATATGGGAACGGTGAATGGAAATTCAAGTAAGGTTAAGAACAATTGACTAAATATCTGCTTTAACAAATCACAGCTGTAGATAATCATGCATCCCTCTCCTATTACTGTGATTAGTGTGCTGCGGAAGAATTATATGTCCTAGTTAGAATAAAAAAAATAAATAAAATGCAAAAATAAATGAATGAATAAATAAATGGATAAATAAATAAACAAATAAATAAATGCTGTTGTTTAAAAGATCTACCCACTCGTTAAACACACTGCGGTGTATATAATACGTATATACCATTTCTCCAATACGATGGTTAGTGCACTACCGTGAACCTACATTGCCTGGTATGTACATTCAAATATAGTTGTAGTAAGAGCGAGAGACGTTCTTGTTCATATTACCTGCATATACACTTCCACTCCAATACAGCTTTATCAGAGCACCATACCGTAGTAAATTTAACCAGACAGCCTAACGATGATCGGAACGTATAATGTTGCTTGCGATTCACTATGATCTATTCGGATATTATGACAGCACTGGTGGTCACAGCGCCCAAAATATGTTGCCATTAGAATTCCAATCTAACATGACGTCTTACCGCAGGAGTCGCGGCACTGCTGAGGAGGCGAGTACATAGGACCGGCCCACAGGAACGCTGTAAGGCTCTCCGTAGGACCTTCACTACTACTGCCTTGCCACGCTTGCTCCTTCCGTCCAACCCTTCTCCAACCCTCCACAACCCCACCCTCCCGTCACCTACCCCATCTTTACTAGTTGCCAACTCAGGTATCACAGGGAGATAAATATTTGATAGGTGATGGATGACTAACTGAAAAAAAAAAGTGATTTGTTTTGCTCCCGGTAATGACTTAATGAAGTGAATAATTTCAACTATATTGAAATATACGTTTTGGTTATTATTAAGGTGTAACTATCGCTAATCACTTGACTCACCCCCCTACCCCTACATATCTCTCTCTCTCTCTCTCTCTCTCTCTCTCTCTCTCTCTCTCTCTCTCTCAATAATAATAATAATAATAATAATAATAATAATAATAATAATAATAATAATAATAATAATAATAATAATAATAATAATAACAATAATAATTTGTACCTATAAACGTCAATCTTACTTCAACTGTCAAATTGATGAAATAATAGTAATTTAACAAGTTTTCGCCCATATTGGTCATCAAATTACTTGGGGGTTGGTTAGCCTTTTCGAGATGTTTCGATGATACTAGTACAAAGTAGCTCAATAAGAACTCTGCATTATCAATGGAAGAAAAATGAGAAACTGATTGATCATTTCCCCAGCCTTTTCAAATAGGAAAAAAAGAAAAGAAAAAAAGTGTCATTCTACAGAGTTTTAGAGACAAGTGAATGAGATTTCTACATTATGAAAAGGAGGAACAATCTTGAGGACAAGCTCATCATTGCTGTGCCTCTGTAGTTAAAGAGGGCAGGGACAGGGTAAATGGCACACAGCGCGATAGGTTACATGAATGGGGTGGACAGGTATTTTAACGTGGCCATGGAAAAATAGGTAAATGCGAAATACATAGTGTTTAATGGACGGACAAGAATAAAAGAGCCAATTAATAACCATGGAAAATTCGGTGATGCACTATACAGATTGATGGACAAACAAGAATATAAGCAATTGTCAGGCATGGAAAATCAGCTTATAGATAAGGCTGATAGGTAGAGAGGCATGAATGCGCTAGGCAGTTGTTTATCATGGAAAATTTGGTGATACACACACACACACACACACACACACACACACACACACACACACACACACACATAAACGGCTGATTAACAGATATTTGTGATTTGTGGAGAATTTGCTGGTATAGGTACTAGAAACTGATTAAGAGATACCAAGTGGATGAGATACGAGTTGTCTCATTAGGTACCTAGTTAAGCCACGGATAATTAGACGATAAATGTACGTAAATCATTAATGTACATATGTTATTTATGGAAACACGGGTGATGAATATGTAAGAGTACTGATAGATATGTGTGCAATGTGCATGTGATAAAGAAAATATTTTGTATTCATTTACCACGAGAAAAAAATCACCGCCCATATCGATTGGCTAGTGGGAAGAGTAGGAAACTATAATGTTAGACTGTTAGAAATGATAGTGGCTAGATGATTATACGAGATGTCGTACATACCTATTGAAACTCTTCCAGCTTCCCAATTATTCTCTTATATTGGACAAGGCAGGAAGGAGAGAGTGATCGAGGGAAGGTGAGATATGAGGGTCACCTAGGTCGGTATTCAGAAACACTTTGCTCTCTCACCATGACTATTTTCAAACCCCACAGATATAAATAGCGCGGTTTTCAAAGGTGTTTCTCCAGTTGATAATGTGGAAATCTTGTCACTCTGCTTCCATAACTTTAAAAAAGACATCTTAGAAACTCTTGCCAATTTGGGTAAAGCCTTTTGAAACAGTGGAAGTGAAGCATGGAGGTGTTTGAGAATACGAGACCTGTATCTGAAACGCTTTACTCTCTATGTGGACTGTCTTCAAAGGCCACAGAGGGTACTGGACGGATTATTACTTGTATTTATTTTGTTAAAAGGAAAATACCTTATCGATCTTTAAGTGGTCATAAAAAAGAGCACCCTTGAAATGCACTCAGCAGGTTTTTTTGAGTATCAGGTATGCGGCGCAGCGTTTCAAAATACTGTCCAGTCCACATGCAGCAGTCTCCCATTTCGCCTCGCGCACACTTAACGATCATATGGGAAGTTAGACTAATTGGACCATTAAGGCAACAACTGCCACCATCACTAGCTTTCATTCTAGATATATCAGCTAAACACATCCTTTTTAAGGATTAATGCAACTTTAAACACCCCTAGCAAACACTTTTACACTCCACTGATTTCAATGAGCTTTACGCACAAAACAGTTTGATATGGACTATCTTTGGCAATTAAGAACTTGATACTGCCTCAAATAAAGAATGGTCTTGGGCGTTCCAATTAATTTGGAGCAGAAATCAGCCCTTATTTACAATCATAATAACGCCAACCACAGCTATTTCCAGCCCACACAAGCATGGCAGACATTCAAAATACCCCACAGTACTCATAGAAAGCATTACATTTCACTATGTAGCCTAAATAAACAGTCCAGAGATGAAAGAAAATATGCTGAAATAAGAGCCGGCTGGCGGCGGCAGGCGGCGGCCCCGGGTTGGAGTCCGGCCCCCCCCACATCTTACTTAAACCTTCACAAAACCTAAACTTGACCACGAAAGCTATGTCTGAATGGCTAATATGAAAGCTTAGTATGATGGCTGCATACTGTGGCGGCAAGATGAGCCTATAATAATTAGAGATGAGTCTAAAAATGACCGATGAAATGAGAATCAAAGATAGCGCCGGGGTCGGTGGTGGGGGGTGGGGGGTTATACCTCCCGCATAGGAGTGACTGCCCTATATAAACACTGGCACCGTGAGGCTTGTGTCACAGCGCTTGCAGTCACTTTGATAACGTAGTCCAGCCCCTGTGATTCCATCTTGCGGTTTTAGTACAGTATTAAGATGACTTGAACACTTATTTTGTCCTTAAAAGCACTCGTGAAATCCTGCTAGTCACCGTATAAGTCGTCTTAATATGTCACTAGAATACTAAAACAGTTGCGTAATCTCACTATTCACTTTAAAAAGACGATTTTTCCGGTATAAATCGTCTAAATACGCCACTGGTATGGTAAAAACGCCATAAATCCAGAGGCTTTTCAATAGGATAAGACCGGCTCACACCTCCCCCCACAACACACTGAGCTAAGTACTCGCCAAACAGACAGACAGCTCGGCCCTCCCACCCTAACCTGCTGACTTGTGGCAGGAACACAGACGTCACCGCCTGGAACGACCAGTAGTCCTATCTTGCCAATTTGCTATTCACACAATATATGCGCTAAGAAATCAAGTAGGTGATGCAACCAATACAGATGAAAAATGGAACAATAAATATAAAACACCATAAACGTCAATGGAAAACTAATTAACGAAATATCACACAAGTAAGCGAACAAGGCCAAGAAAGGCAAAGAGTTAACTTGACACTTGAAACAACCCCTCCCTTCCACATCTTCGGCCTTCTCTCCCTCCCTCCTACACCCCCTACCATTCTCTCTCTCATTCTCATTCTCTCTCTCATTCTCTCTCTCTCTCATTCTCTCTCTCATTCTCTCTCTCTCTCATTCTCTCTCTCATTCTCTCTCTCTCATTCTCTCTCTCATTCTCTCTCTCTCTCTCATTCTCATTCTCTCTCTCTCTCTCATTCTCATTCTCTCTCTCTCTCTCATTCTCATTCTCTCTCTCTCTCTCATTCTCATTCTCTCTCT
>CM035184.1:8620510-8636135 GCA_020233015.1 Callinectes sapidus
CTCTCTCTCTCTCTCTCTCTCTCTCTCTCTCTCTCTCTCTCTCTCTCTCTCTCTCTCTCTCTCTCTCTCTCTCTCTCTTTCTACACAAACAATAAAATCAACAATAAAATAAGCAAACCCAAACTCATCAACAATCAAACTATCACAACTACAACACCATCGACAGGAATGGACGCTCGTTCTTGATGGGTGCGGGTAGTTTACTTGATAATTTGATAGTTAACAGTCTCACCACCACCACCACCACCACCACCACCACGCACACAGTCTTCCATCACATCACAGTGGGGAGCAGCACCGGACATGCTCACCCTCACAACGAATTCCTCCTTTTACTCACCTTGCTATTCCATTCATCCGCCGCTTGCCTTTTTGCTGCCTCTCCTCCATTACCGGCTATTCACCGGCGCTGGTTGTTCCCCTTCCTCTCGCCCTTCCATTATCTCGTTTCCTTTCATGTAGTTTCTTGCACTTCCTCCTTACGTATTATTTATTTATTTTCTCTCCCTCTTTCTCTCTCTCTCTCTCTCTCTCTCTTCCTTAGAATCAGCCCCTCCTTCATAAGTTTTTTCTTCCCTTTCTTTTCATCTGCAAATGGAGAAATGGTGTTTTTGAGTGCGTTGCTTTACCTTTATACGCTTTGATTGATATATAATGCACACTTGAATACATGGATAGATAGGTACAATTGCATATAGTTTATACATACAGGTCATCTACTGACAGGTAGACGTAGATGAATGAAATAGATAGACAGGAAAAAAAAAAAATTGTCTTGAAATTTAGAGGAAGAACGTTCGAGAGAGATACAGTACATTTCCTTCTCAACTCTACACTCGTCACTCTTCATTCCCCAGTTCCTTCCTTCCCACCTTCATTCTTTTCCCTTCCTTTTCCTCCTATTTCAATAGTTTCTTCCTTTACAACCCTCACTCACTTCCCTTCCCGTCTAAACCCCTCCTTCCTTCCCTCCTTCCTTCCTTCCATCCTTCTACCCTCGACCTTCTTTCCCTCGTCCCTTCCTGAACAAAATATAAACTGAGGCCACACGGGAGACAGTTTTCAGGTCCGGCGCTGCGACACTCCAAGATTATGTAATATTCGTGTTACAGGCGGGAGGGTCGAGAGAGCTGGAGGAAGAGAGTAGCTGAGGGGAGTAGACGAGAGAGAGAGGACCAGCCAGGGAATAGGAAGAAACTGGAGTGAGAGTAGAAGGGAGGGAGAGAGGGAAGGAGAGGGAGGGAGAGAGAAAGAGGGAGGGAAGGATACAACCTCTCCTTTTTACCAAACAAACTAATGGAATAGAATTGAACTATTTACATGTACTCGTAAAAAAGAAAAAATCTCCGTAATGTGGTTTTTATGTACAGCTTTAGTGACAGGCCAAGATGGAGACATGAAGAGGGAAGGAGAGGGAAGAGGGAAGGAGAGGGAAGAGGGAAGGAGAGGGAAGAGGGAAGGAGAGGGAAGAGGAGAGAGAAGGACAGGAAGGGAATGGGAGTCAGCTTCAGGTATCATAGTGAGAGGAAGAGGATGAGGGAAAAGCATCCGTTTATATGTTGTCAGGAGGAGGAGGAGGAGGAAGAGGAAGAGAAGAAGGAGGGGGGAGGAGGAGGAAGAGATGGAAAAGAGGAGTAGCAGTAATAGTATTAGTAACAACAGTAGGATAATGAGGGGAAACTGGAAATTGAGTATTGAGAAATAAGATGGAATAAGGAAGGAATGGGGAAGAAAAGAGAAAATAAAGAACTTAGGACAGTAAAAGAGACAAAGACAGGAAACAACAGACGAATAAAGAGAAGGAGGAGGAGGAGGAGGAGAAGATGGAAAAGAGGAAAACCAGGAAGGATTATCTAATTAATATGCTACGGCAGTCATCAGATTGGTTCTACGGTAATGAGAGAGAGAGAGAGAGAGAGAGAGAGAGAGAGAGAGAGAGAGAGAGAGAGAGAGAGAGAGAGAGAGAGAGAGAGAGAATTACCCAATCATCTGTCATTCTAAAAACACTAAAACAAACAATTAGAACAGCAATCTTTAGGAAATATCTTTAGTGACAAAAAAATAAAACGAAATAAAACAAACAAAAGAAAGAAAGAAAGACAAAAAACATAATCTTAAATATCTCTTACTATCTTCTTTTGTACTTACTGTCTGGGTTTGTTGACAGATCAGCTGCCCCCTCCCCACCCCCCCCGCTGGAGAGAAGTTCGCCTCAGTCTACTATTTTTACCTCTATTTTTTCCCTCCCTTTGATTCGAAAATTCATTACAGCAAAAGGATAATTAATTTCAAAGGAATTTTTTCATGAGGTCAACTTTTCCTCTCGCTTCCTCTCGGTAAACATGGAGGCCCAAAGAGTTATTTGCTTTTCTGATTTCATTTTCACTTCCTTGTTTTCCTCGTGTTTTGGAATCTAATTTTTAAGATTCCTTATTATTTTCATCGGCTTTGTTGGAATCACACGTACAACCATAAGCAAATATAAACATCATTTGAATCAAACAAACTGTGTCAAATCTGCAGAAAACCCCTTTAATGGAGAGAAATGACAATGAGGGTATACTACAATGAAAAGCCACTTCCTTATTAGATGGTGTATCAAATATGAATGCTACACTGAAAAAAAGGACACTTCAATAGCTTCTGTATTAATAAGCCGAACACAAAGAATCCGTCAAACCACCCCGGCAAGTTAATATAGCTCATTGAATATGTTTAATTAAAAGCACCAGCTGCCGCTCAAGCAATATCATACAGCGCCTCCCCGCCCGCTCCACCCCACAACAGCGGCGGCGCCCTTCACACTGCCCCCCCAACCCCCAACCCCTCTCCGCCCACTCACAGTCCCGCCCACCGCCAGCTTCCGCCTCACGTGGACATTAAATTCTGAAGTGTAATTTTTGGCTGTTACGGATGCCAGGTAATTTTCTGTTTTATCCACACTTTTTTCTTTTCTTTTCCGCTGGAGTGTGAGGAAGAAAAACATAACGCGACGATTTCTTTTTTCCCCATCCCGGCAGCATTCAGTATGAGTGTGTAGGAATACTTCATACGGCTGGCCCGGAAGACACACTAACACGATTGCTTCCTCAGTGATGGCGTTAATATTATTGGCTCACTTGTCTCCCTTCCGCCAGCTGCTGCCAGATTGACTCTCCATCGCAGCGTCTATATTTCCTTCTCCTCTTCAGTACTGGGACACATTTTCATTTCTATTTTCCTTATTATTTGTCGATTTTTTAACAGCTTCAGAAACTCAAGTGGGGATCATAATAGTACAAACTCTGGCCATTAATCTTCTGACCTCCATAGATCCCTCCCAATGTCAATAAAATCGTCTATCACACCCAAAACTCGTAATAAAAATGTGTCCCAGTATTGAAGGGGTTAAGAGGTTCTTGACTCTCTGCCAGTGTCTTGAGGATTTTCAGTGAGTGTGTTGTTGCTTCGTTAATGTATAGATAGGGAAGACAGGTGAAAAAAGATAGGTATTTTTCAGGCAGCTTTTTTTTCTTGTCTTTGTGAGGACTGGCAAATTAATAGCCCTTTTATTTTAATTATTCATGTTGCTCTTGGTCAGCTTCCCTGTCTTACATAAAAAAAGGTGGCTGCCATGTGTAGTCCTGATGGATTCTTGCAACATCTCTTATTTTTCTTATTTATTTATTTCTTTTTTATGTATATCTCCCGACAATGTTATTTTTCCTACTCAGAGATTATCATAAACATCAGCTACTTTAGGGAGCGAGTTTCTGGGCACTTTCAACAAACTCAGACTGAAAAAAACATAAGAGATACGCAGAAATATGTAGGCAAACAGTCCGTACACTTTTTCCTCGTCTTTATGCAAACACAGTCCCGAGAGCTTCCAAACCTTCATTCCCATTCCTCAACCGTCGCCTTGTGCCAACCATGGGAAATGTAAGAAGGTATATTTTTAGATCGTAGGAGCAAGAATAATAATGATACTACTACTTCCACTACTGCTACAATACTACTACTACTATTACTATTATTACTACAACTTCTACTACTACTACTGGTACTACTGCTACTACTACTACTACTACTACTACTACTACTACTACCACTGCAACCTACTCTTAACTTATTACTTCTGACGAATGACGACACAACGACACACACACACACACTCTCTCTCTCTCTCTCTCTCTCTCTCTCTCTCTCTCTCTCTCTCTCTCTCTCTCTCTCGAACGCTCGCTATTAAAGGACGTTTCCCGGATCAGCCTTCAGCTAATGTATGCCATTACGTCATTATGGCGCAGGGCGGGTTCCCAACATGTCTCCTTTAAGACTGCATGGGAGGAGGGAAGGAGGGAGGGAGGGAGAGAGAGAGAGGGATGGAGAGAGAGAGAGAGGGATGGAGAGAGAGAAAGGGAGGGAGAGAGGGAGTGGCGATGCTGGCCGAGTGCGTGTTATTTGCTAAGCACCCTCCCCTCGATATTTACTGTAATTTTTCGCCCCTTTGCTCTCCTTTTTAAGATGTTATGCAAATATTAACTGTGTTTTAGAGGACTTAATAGGCGTGTCTGGTGTGTGTGTGTGTGTGTGTGTGTGTGTGTGTGTGTGTGTGTGTGTGTGTGTGTGTGTGTGTGTGTGTAGACCCTCTCGTCATTTCCAGGTCAGCTGTGGTGTGATATTTCTGCCGCTGTGCACTAGTCTTCCGTCCCATCCCTCCCCCCCTCCGCCTCCTCCCAACACACACCACTATACATATACATACATACATATATACATACACACACATACATACATACATACATACATATATACATACATACATACTGTACCATTCACCTTCCCTATAAACCTTCCGCTGACAATGGCGCAGTTACCTCCCATCACCCACCACTGACATGACAAGTATACACACGAGAATAAAGTGATAAAAAAGAAAGGGCTGTGCTTTACAGGTCGACGCTCCCACTACGCACCATCCACTTGTCACAAAAAAGATAAAGAAAAAAAGAGAGAGAAAAAAATTGAGCAACTGAGAGATACAGCACTTCAGAATCCCCAGTTTTCATCCAATACACTTTACATAGTGCAGAGGAGACTTGTGTACAGCATGACAGCTAGCAAAGGCCCTCATGTGTCCTACTCCTCCACCACCACCACCGCCGCCACCACCACCACCACCGCCACCGCCGCCACCACCACCACCACCACCACCACCACCACTACTATACCAACAAAGGGCTTCACCAAATCCCGCGGGCCACACCTGCTGGATATAACAAACGACGCTGTGAAGGACAAACTAAAGCCGTCACGTGATAGCCAGCCAGAGCCAGTGTATTCCTCTTTGCCTACGTCCCGTCCCGTTCCATCCCGTCCCTACAGCCCCATGCCGCCCACGTAGTCACTTGTGCCCACCTCATTGTCTATACTAGCTTGTTCTGTTCTTGTCTATCCCGTATTGCATTATTCACCCTCTTCTCTGCTTATTATTGCTTTTTTGTATGTCTATGTGAATGTTTGTGTCTATCCTATTTTACGTATATTTCACCTCAATATCTGTGTCTATTCTAGCTTGTTCCACTCTTGTCTATCCTGTATCGTATTCTTTATCCTCTTCTCTGCTTATTATTGCTTTTTTTATGTGTCTATGTGAATGTCTGTGTCTATCCTAACTTTTTTCTTGTCTATCCTATCTTGCGTATATTCCACCTCAATATATGTGTCTATTCTAGCTTGTTCCACTCTTGTCTATCCTGTATTGTATTCTTCACCTTCTTCTCTGCTTATTATTACTTTTTTTATGTGTTCCAGAAATTATTTGTGTCTATCCTAGCTTCTTCCACTCTTGTCTATCCTATGCTGTTTGTATTCTCCTTTCTCTTCTTCCCTGCTTATCTCTTTTTTTATGTTCATGGTAAAAACGGAAATAAATATACTGATAATGATGAAGAGCCAGAGGTTTAGGTTAAAAGAAAGGGGATAAAGGGAAAGTGAAGAAGAATAAAGGAAGGAAGATGAAGAATGGAAGGAAGGAGATAAAAAGGGAGGGAAAGAGTGGCAGTGTGGAGGGGAGGGATGGAGGAACTGGAGCTGTGGAGGTGCCGTGGAGGAGATAAATGAACGCCATGACTTAAAAAAGGGAAAATAAAAGGCTAATGTATTCTATTGCTGTAAATTAATTACAAATAAACAAGGAAACCAATTACTGCACAAAAACCATTAAGCGGGGAACTAATAAATAACACACACACACACACACACACACACACACACACACACACACACACACACACACACACCGACTTAAGCAAGAAATGTTACGATAGTATTTGCATTTTGGACTCATATTATTCTTATTCGAAATGGATGTATTGATATTAGTCTTAGAACATTTGAAAACGTCATTTCTGTGGCCTTGGAAATTCGTCGTGGTGAGGGAGCAACCTGACCATGAATACAAGTCTTAGTCTGGGAGAACAGCTGTCACCTGGTCAACTTGCCACTCACGCTTCCATCCTTCCCTTGTGTTGGTGTAGCCTTGTACGAGCGACACCAGCCCATACAAGGCTACAAGGCGGGGATCAGTATTGAAATATGTAAAGCACAGTGGCAGACAAAAGCCATATAACACTTTGATTCACTTGTGTTTAGCATTATCCTTCCATAATAAATCCTCGTGTCCAGCCAAATTCCATCAGTTGTCTGGTGTTGTGAGGCTGTCAGTGGGTTAGAGGAAGTGTGATACAGAGAATCAAATTAAACACGATAGTATTGAACAACGTACGGTGCGTGACTTGTGACCGTGACTGCACTGATAAGCAAAGCAAATGTCGCCAAAAGAGCAGTAAGGCAGGTGAGGCAGGCGAGACAGCGCAGGGACACACAATGCGGCGATATATTGGCTTTGTGTTACACGTATCACTGGATGGATAACACGCTGCCGTTTGAGCGATACAATCCATTAACTTCAACGTCATTTGCAAAGCCTTGCAGCGCTCTATTCCGAGTAACAACGCATCAGTGAATCACAGGACTATAATCCTTTATGTCGGGGGAAATCGTATCGAGTGCAAACAGTGGCGGTGCTGAAAGGCTGCTCCAGTGTGACCAAGGAGCGCGCCGGGGATCGCATCTGCTGGTCATTGGGAATAACCTGACCGATAAAGAGCCAATTACTGATCAGTAAAGTCACTGGAGGCAAGCACGAGTGGAAGGAAAGAAAGGATCAAATATATATTTTCTGTTTCTATCGTTCCGTCTTCCTCTTCCTCACTATCTTAATTAAAGAGACTGAAGCCACTAGACAAAATTTTGGCCTCACACTTTTCAGCATAATAACTCCAAAGGAAAGATCGAGTTATAATATAACTTCTTCCACAACCACAGAGCGAAGTCTTAATTAATTTAAACTGAGACTTCCGTTCGGATGATGTGGCTGCAGGGATGAAAACGGACTCCAGGAAACATTAAACTTCAATATCACGGACTCCAAGAAACATTAAACTTCAATATCACGTTCCTTTTGAAAATTTAGTAAATTTCATCGACCCACCGAAGAGAAACACTTGGACGATGCGCACAGACTGACACTCAACGCGACTCATTGTGTCTACAAACATAACATTCGAGTCCATGTTTGGGAATCATTAACACAAAGCTTAGCAGTGTCCGTGAGAATGACAAAGACATCTAAAGATCATACACTGAAAATGACACATTTCCCTCCATAAACCTCCAAACAGAACTCAAACACCTGTTGCTGGGGGATGTTCATGGCCGTGTTATGTTAGTTTGTGAGTGTGTGTGTGTGTGTGTGTGTGTGTGTGTGTGTGTGTGTGTGTGTGTGTGTGTGTGTGTGTGTTTGATTAACGAAAAAAAAAAAATCAAATTGAATTGCTACTAGTAACAAGATGAAGGTTCCTTTTTTGGGGGTGGGGGCGGGGGAGGGGAGGGGGGAGTTAGAGGTGGAGAGGATAAAACGCCCATTGTGGAAAGTGTAATGCGCTGGACGAGCTGTCAGGGGAGACGAGGCCAATGAGACACTAATGAACACCGGGATGAGTGACGCAGGGAAGACTGAGTGAAGTCATCAAGAGTGAATGCGTCATACAAACTGAGTGTCAGGAAAACTAAGAGTGAAGTTATGGAGAGTCATCTTTAAGCGTACTACCTACCTACCTACCTGCAACCCCCCACCCCCCCCCCACTCCCACACACGGTTCCCCTGTCCGGCACACGCGTCAAGCAACACTCACACAAGTCAATTTAGCGGGTAATTGGTGTTGGAGGGGTCCTATAGAGGCTAGTGGTCCCAGCACACCTAATTGGACCACCTGAGTCTCCTGTCCCAAGGTAAAAGCAATCCCCCCCCCCCCCTTCTATGACACACTTGTTGACGCACACATCTGGAAAGCGGATCTCTCTCTCTCTCTCCCTGCGTCACTCATCCCGGTGTTCATTAGTGTCTCATTGGCCTCGTCTCCCCTGACAGCTCGTCCAGCGCATTACACTTTCCACAATGGGCGTTTTATCCTCTCCACCTCTAACTCCCCCCTCCCCTCCCCCGCCCCCACCCCCAAAAAAGGAACCTTCATCTTGTTACTAGTAGCAATTCAATTTGATTTTTTTTTTTTCGTTAATCAAACACACACACACACACACACACACACACACACACACACACACACACACACACACACACACACACTCACAAACTAACATAACACGGCCATGAACATCCCCCAGCAACAGGTGTTTGAGTTCTGTTTGGAGGTTTATGGAGGGAAATGTGTCATTTTCAGTGTATGATCTTTAGATGTCTTTGTCATTCTCACGGACACTGCTAAGCTTTGTGTTAATGATTCCCAAACATGGACTCGAATGTTATGTTTGTAGACACAATGAGTCGCGTTGAGTGTCAGTCTGTGCGCATCGTCCAAGTGTTTCTCTTCGGTGGGTCGATGAAATTTACTAAATTTTCAAAAGGAACGTGATATTGAAGTTTAATGTTTCTTGGAGTCCGTGATATTGAAGTTTAATGTTTCCTGGAGTCCGTTTTCATCCCCGCAGCCACATCATCCGAACGGAAGTCTCAGTTTAAATTAATTAAGACTTCGCTCTGTGGTTGTGGAAGAAGTTATATTATAACTCAATCTCTCCTTTGGAGTTATTATGCTGAAAAGTGTGAGGCCAAAATTTTGTCTAGTGGCTTCAGTCTCTTTAATTAAGATAGTGAGGAAGAGGAAGACGGAACGATAGAAACAGAAAATATATATTTGATCCTTTCTTTCCTTCCACTCGTGCTTGCCTCCAGTGACTTTACTGATCAGTAATTGGCTCTTTATCGGTCAGGTTATTCCCAATGACCAGCAGGTGCGATCCCCGGCGCGCTCCTTGGTCACACTGGAGCAGCCTTTCAGCACCGCCACTGTTTGCACTCGATACGATTTCCCCCGACATAAAGGATTATAGTCCTGTGATTCACTGATGCGTTGTTACTCGGAATAGAGCGCTGCAAGGCTTTGCAAATGACGTTGAAGTTAATGGATTGTATCGCTCAAACGGCAGCGTGTTATCCATCCAGTGATACGTGTAACACAAAGCCAATATATCGCCGCATTGTGTGTCCCTGCGCTGTCTCGCCTGCCTCACCTGCCTTACTGCTCTTTTGGCGACATTTGCTTTGCTTATCAGTGCAGTCACGGTCACAAGTCACGCACCGTACGTTGTTCAATACCATTGTGTTTAATTTGATTCTCTGTATCACACTTCCTCTAACCCCCTGACAGCCTCACAACACCAGACAACTGATGGAATTTGGCCGGACACGAGTATTTATTATGGAAGGATAATGCTAAACACAAGTGAATCAAAGTGTTATATGGCTTTTGTCTGCCACTGTGCTTTACATATTTCATTACTGATCCCCGCCTTGTAGCCTTGTATGGGCTGGTGTCGCTCGTACAAAGCTACACCAACACGACGAATTTCCAAGGCCACAGAAATGACGTTTTCAAATGTTCTAAGACTAATATCAATACATCCATTTCGAATAAGAATAATATGAGTCCAAAATGCAAATACTATCGTAACATTTCTTGCTTAAGTCGGTGTGTGTGTGTGTGTGTGTGTGTGTGTGTGTGTGTGTGTGTGTGTGTTATTTATTAGTTCCCCGCTTAATGGTTTTTGTGCAGTAATTGGTTTCCTTGTTTATTTGTAATTAATTTACAGCAATAGAATACATTAGCCTTTTATTTTTCCCTTTTTTAAGTCATGGCGTTCATTTATCTCCTCCACGGCACCTCCACAGCTCCAGTTCCTCCATCCCTCCCCTCCACACTGCCACGCTTTCCCTCCCTTTTTATCTCCTTCCTTCCATTCTTCATTTTCCTTCCTTTATTCTTCTTCACTTTCCCTTTATCTCCTTTCTTTTAACCTAAACCTCTTGCTCTTCATCATTATCAGTACATTTCTTTTCCTCTCAATTTTAATTCTCATTTTCTATTTCCATTTTTACCATGAACATAAAAAATAGATAAGCAGGGAAGAAGAGGAAGGAGAATACAAACAGCATAGGGTAGACAAGAGTGGAAGAAGCTAGGATAGACACAGATAATGACGTGAACACATAAAGAAGTAATAATAAGCAGAGAAGAGGATGAATAATACGATACAGGATAGACAAGAGTGGAACAAGCTACAATAGACACAGATATTGAGGTGGAATATACGTAAGATAGGATAGACAAGAAAAAATCTAGGACGGACACAAACGTTCACATAGACACACAAAAAAGCAATAATAAGCAGAGAAGAGGGTGAAGAATACAATAAAGGATAGACAAGAGTGGAACAAGCTAGAATAGACACAGACATTGAGGTGGAATATACGCAAGATAGGATAGACAAGAAAAAAAGCTAGGATAGACACAGACATTTACATAGACACTTAAAAAAAGTAATAATAAGCAGAGAAGAGGATAAAGAATACGATACAGGATAGACAAGAGTGGAACAAGCTACAATAGACACAGATATTGAGGTGAAATATACGTAAAATAGGATAGACACAAACATTCACATAGACACACAAAAAAGCAATAATAAGCAGAGAAGAGGGTGAAGAATGCAATACAGGATAGACAAGAGCAGAACAAGCTAGTATAGACAATGAGGTGGGCACAAGTGACTACGTGGGCGGCATGGGGCTGTAGGGACGGGACGGGACTGGATGGGACGGGACGTAGGCAAAGAGGAATACACTGGCTCTGGTTGGCTATCACGTGACGGCTTTAGTTTGTCCTTCACAGCGTCGTTTGTTATATCCAGCAGGTGTGGCCCGCGGGATTTGGTGAAGCCCTTTGTTGGTATAGTAGTGGTGGTGGTGGTGGTGGTGGTGGTGGCGGTGGTGGTGGTGGTGGTGGTGGTGGTGGAGGAGTAGGACACATGAGGGCCTTTGCTAGCTGTCATGCTGTACACAAGTCTCCTCTGCACTATGTAAAGTGTATTGGATGAAAACTGGGGATTCTGAAGTGCTGTATCTCTCAGTTGCTCAATTTTTTTCTCTTTCTTTTTTTTCTTTATCTTTTTTGTGACAAGTGGATGGTGCGTAGTGGGAGCGTCGACCTGTAAAGCACAGCCCTTTCTTTTTTATCACTTTATTGTCGTGTGTATACTTGTCATGTCAGTGGTGGGTGATGGGAGGTAACTGCGCCATTGTCAGCGGAAGGTTTATAGGGAAGGTGAATGGTACAGTATGTATGTATGTATGTATGTATGTATGTATGTATGTATGTGTGTATGTATGTATGTATGTATATGTATAGTGGTGTGTGTTGGGAGGAGGCGGAGGGGGGGGGGGGATGGGACGGAAGACTAGTGCACAGCGGCAGAAATATCACACCACAGCTGACCTGGAAATGACGAGAGGGTCTACACACACACACACACACACACACACACACACACACACACACACACACACACACACACACACACACACACGAGACACGCCTATTAAGTCCTCTAAAATACAGTTAATATTTGCATAACATCTTAAAAAGGAGAGCAAAGGGGCGAAAAATTACAGTAAATATCGAGGGGAAGGTGCTTAGCAAATAACACGCACTCGGCCAGCATCGCCACTCCCTCTCTCCCTCCCTTTCTCTCTCTCCATCCCTCTCTCTCTCTCTCCATCCCTCTCTCTCTCTCCCTCCCTCCCTCCTTCCCTCCTCCCATGCAGTCTTAAAGGAGACATGTTGGGAACCCGCCCTGCGCCATAATGACGTAATGGCATACATTAGCTGAAGGCTGATCCGGGAAACGTCCTTTAATAGCGAGCGTTCGAGAGAGAGAGAGAGAGAGAGAGAGAGAGAGAGAGAGAGAGAGAGAGAGAGAGAGAGAGAGAGAGAGAGTGTGTGTGTGTGTGTGTGTGTAGTTGTGTCGTCATTCGTCAGAAGTAATAAGTTAAGAGTAGGTTGCAGTGGTAGTAGTAGTAGTAGTAGCAGTAGTACCAGTAGTAGTAGTAGAAGTTGTAGTAATAATAGTAATAGTAGTAGTAGTAGTAGTAGTAGTATTGTAGTAGTAGTGAAAGTAGTAGTATCATTATTATTCTTGCTCCTACGATCTAAAAATATACCTTCTTACATTTCCCATGGTTGGCACAAGGCGACGGTTGAGGAATGGGAATGAAGGTTTGGAAGCTCTCGGGACTGTGTTTGCATAAAGACGAGGAAAAAGTGTACGGACTGTTTGCCTCCATACTTCTGCGTATCTCTTATGTTTTTTTTTTTCAGTCTGAGTTTGTGGAAAAGTGCCCAGAAACTCCCTCCCTAAAGTAGCTGATGTTTATGATAATCTCTGAGTAGGAAAAATAACATTGTCGGGAGATATACATAAAAAAATAAATAAAAAAATAAGAAAAATAAGAGATGTTGCAAGAATCCATCAGGACTACAAATGGCGGTCCCTTTCTTTTATGGAAGACAGGGAAGCTGACCAAGAGCAACATGAATAATTAAAATAAAAGGGCCATTAATTTGCCAGTCCCCACAAAGACAAGAAAAAAAAGCTGCATGAAAAATACCTATCTTTTTCTACCTGTCTTCCCTATCTATACATTAACGAAGCAACAACACACTCACTGAAAATCCTCAAGACACTGGCAGAGAGTCAAGAACCTCTTAACCCCTTCAATACTGGGACACATTTTTATTACGAGTTTTGGGTGTGATAGACGATTTTATTGACATTGGGAGGGATCTATGGAGGTCAGAAGATTAATTGCTAGAGTTTGTACTATTATGATCCCCACTTGAGTTTCTGAAGCTGTTATGAAATCGACAAATAATAATGAGAATAAAAATGAAAATGTGTCCCAGTACTGAGGAGGATAAGGAAATATAGACGCTGCGATGGAGAGTCAATCTGGCAGCAGCTGGCGGAAGGGAGACAAGTGAGCCAATAATATTAACGCCATCACTGAGGAAGCAATCGTGTTAGTGTGTCTTCCGGGCCAGCCGTATGAAGTATTCCTACACACTCATACTGAATGCTGCCGGGATGGGGAAAAAAGAAATCGTCGCGCTATGTTTTTCTTCCTCACACTTCAGCGGAAAAGAAAAAGAAAAAAGTGTGGATAAAACAGAAAATTACCTGGCATCCGTAACAGCCAAAAATTACACTTCAGAATTTAATGTCCACGTGAGGCGGAAGCTGGCGGTGGGCGGGACTGTGAGTGGGCGGAGAGGGGTTGGGGGTTGGGGGGGCAGTGTGAAGGGCGCCGCCGCTGTTGTGGGGTGGAGCGGGCGGGGAGGCGCTGTATGATATTGCTTGAGCGGCAGCTGGTGCTTTTAATTAAACATATTCAATGAGCTATATTAACTTGCCGGGGTGGTTTGACGGATTCTTTGTGTTCGGCTTATTAATACAGAAGCTATTGAAGTGTCCTTTTTTTCAGTGTAGCATTCATATTTGATACACCATCTAATAAGGAAGTGGCTTTTCATTGTAGTATACCCTCATTGTCATTTCTCTCCATTAAAGGGGTTTTCTGCAGATTTGACACAGTTTGTTTGATTCAAATGATGTTTATATTTGCTTATGGTTGTACGTGTGATTCCAACAAAGCCGATGAAAATAATAAGGAATCTTAAAAATTAGATTCCAAAACACGAGGAAAACAAGGAAGTGAAAATGAAATCAGAAAAGCAAATAACTCTTTGGGCCTCCATGTTTACCGAGAGGAAGCGAGAGGAAAAGTTGACCTCATGAAAAAATTCCTTTGAAATTAATTATCCTTTTGCTGTAATGAATTTTCGAATCAAAGGGAGGGAAAAAATAGAGGTAAAAATAGTAGACTGAGGCGAACTTCTCTCCAGCGGGGGGGGTGGGGAGGGGGCAGCTGATCTGTCAACAAACCCAGACAGTAAGTACAAAAGAAGATAGTAAGAGATATTTAAGATTATGTTTTTTGTCTTTCTTTCTTTCTTTTGTTTGTTTTATTTCGTTTTATTTTTTTGTCACTAAAGATATTTCCTAAAGATTGCTGTTCTAATTGTTTGTTTTAGTGTTTTTAGAATGACAGATGATTGGGTAATTTCTCTCTCTCTCTCTCTCTCTCTCTCTCTCTCTCTCTCTCTCTCTCTCTCTCTCTTCTCTTCTCGTCTCTTCTTATGTGTCTTTCTTTTCTCCTCTTTTACATATTTTTGTTTTATTTATTTTATTCTTATTTTTTCGCATTTTCTTTCTTTGATTTTCTTATTTTTTATCTTTTTTTTTTCGTTTCTTCCTTCCCTCTTCTCATTTCGTACGTTTTTTTTTTTCTTCTAGTTATTTCTGGTCTTTTTTTTTCCTTCTCCTTTTCTATCTTTTATCCTGGTCTTCCTTTCCCACTTTCTTTTTCGTTCATTGTCTTATGTTCTCTTCCTTTTCCTTAATCTGTATATTGTTCTCTCTCTCTTCTTTTCCTTTACTCTCTCTTTCATCTTTTCTTATCCTTTGATCACGTTTATTCTATTTTCTTCTCTTCTCCCCTCTTCTTCTGCATGCCTTCATTCTTCTTTTGCTTGATTTTTTGTTTCTATTTTCTTCTTGTCTTTTCTTCACTTTTTACTTTACTTCCTTCACAGACTGCTTTCTCGCATGCCTTCCCTTCATTTTGTAGTCCCTTGTTCCTACTACCTCTTATTATTATTATCCTCTCATCTTTTTTTTATTTCCCTTCGCTCTTTATCTCTTTTTCCTCTCTTTTACTGTTTTATTCCTCTTTTCCTCCTTCTGGCCACCCTTTCATGTTAACCCCTCACCTTCAACTCCTTCCCTCCTTAGTTTTGTTTTCTATTTTTTTTTTTATTCTCTTTCTCTCCAAAACTTTTATAGCATTCTTTCCTCTTTTTTTTTATTGTTTATTTTCTCTTTCTCTTCCTACTATTACCTTTTTTTTGTCACGTTATTTGTTTATTACGTACATTGTTTCTTTTTTCTTTTTACCTGTCCTGTTTTCCTTCCTTTATTTTCCTTTATCTCTTGTTCCTTGTTCCTTTCTGACCTTCCTCTTAGCTTCGCACCTTCCTGTCCCTTTCCCTTCCTCATTCTTCCTTTCTTTGTAACCCCCCCCCCTCTCTCTCTCTCTCTCTCTCTCTCT
>CM035184.1:8661001-8686612 GCA_020233015.1 Callinectes sapidus
CCCACACACACACACACACACACACACACACACACACACACACACACACACACCATGACGTCAAATCTACCTCTCTGTTCTCTACATTGTGATTGTTCCTCCTTAACATACAATCATCATCACTTCCTTTCCCTTACAGGTTAATTAAACTCCCTCATCGAACTCTACAACCCTCTTCCTTTCTTCCCGTCATTTTCTCTCACCTTTATTCACTTTTTTTCTCCCTCTCCTTCCCTTCTTTTTAATTGTGGTTCTCTCCTTCTTTATCTCCTTAAATCAGTACCTTCATAGCATTCTCTTTCCCAGACTCTTCCTTCTCTTCGCTTCTCTAAAAAGGTCATCGTTTATCTTCCAACTGTGACCTTATTTTGAACATTTGAGACCTTTTGTAGCAGTTTTTCTTTTTGATAATTCCTCTTTTTTTCGCCAGCCTCTGTGTGTCTACAGTATTGCATCGTAGTTTTTTTTTTCTTTTTCCTATCTTAATTTACTCTGGATCTATTCTACAAGTGTAAAGATTGGGGTCCATATTCAGAAATGCCTTGTTCTCTCACCACGACTATTTTCTAAGGACAGAAAGATGATTAGCAGGGTTTTCAAGAATATTCCACCAGTTAATAGTGTTAAAATCTTGTCAGTCCCCTTAAAAATATCTTGTACATCTAGACAAGCCCTTTTGAAATAATAGAAGTGAAGCACAGAAGTTTTGAGGAATATGAGCCCCAGTTCAGTTCCCGAGAATAGGAAGCAGCGCTCTCTCGGTTCCTGTAGACTTGTTACATTGCTGCTGCGTCAATGTCCAATTAGTTCTTAAATTCCTGCGCAGCTATTTCTCTCTCTCTCTCTCTCTCTCTCTCTCTCTCTCTCTCTCTCTCTCTCTCTCTCTCTCTCTCTATCTCTCTCTCTATCTCTCTATCTCTCTCTCTCTCTCTCTCTCTCTCTCTCTCTCTCTCTCTCTCTCTCTCTCTCTCTCTCTCTCTCTCTCTCTCCGACAGTAAAATTTTTATCCTTTATCCTTAGACATTGCCATTCCCATCCTTCCTTCCTTCCTTCCTTCCTTCCTTCCTTCCTTCTTTCCTTCCTTCTTTCTTTCCTTCTCATTATGTGCTAGTCTTCTGCATTACCTCGCTCGTCTTTTTTTTTTCTTTTTCCCACTTCTTTCCTCCCATACCTTCATTTCTTTCTTCCCTCCCTTTCGTCCTTTCTTTTTATCCTTTCCTCCCGTGCACCTCCTGTTGTGTGGTCACGCACCTCTACTTTCCCTTTTAGAGTGCTACACACACTTTCCATTATCCCACGCGGTTAAATATGCATAAAATACATAAAATAACTGATCACTCCGGTCGGTTACATTTCTCATACATAGCTGAGGTGAGGTGAACTGTGTAATTATTAATTTCTCACGCTGATGCTCCGCTGTACCCAACTGTGTAGTGTGCAAACATGAGGCTGTGAAGAGAAGCGTGGCGGCGGCAGTCTGTGTGTGTCAGTGAGTGTCTCTTTCGCCATGTCGGGTCGTCGTAAAGAAAATATTGGCATCCCCGTGATGAAGTAATCAATGGGAGAATAGTAATGTGGAAGGCGCCCAAAGGAGGAACAAAAAGTGGTCCGTGTGAGATGAGACGTTTTGGCAGTCGAGGACATTACTGAGAGAGAGAGAGAGAGAGAGAGAGAGAGAGAGAGAGAGAGAGAGAGAGAGAGAGAGAGAGACTGACTCTATAGTCATGGAACAAAGGAATGTATGATAACTCGAATGAACACTTGGGTTGTTTGGTGTTTGGTTGTTAAATAGTAGTTATTATGGTGGCGGCGATGGTGGTGGTGGTGGTGGTTGTGAGGCATTTAAGGGCAGCGAAGCAATTAAGAACCCAAGACTCGCGTTAATGAACTTGAAATAATTAACAAGTAACGCCTCCTTCCATGGCCATGTTATGCTGTCATGTTATGTTGTCATGTCATGCGCCCGAACATAATTAAAAGTAAGGGAAATGTTACCCACTTTGTTTTTACTTGCTGTCTTCCTCGTCAGCGCCGCCTCCGCTTGTATTTTGTTTTTTTCTGTGCTCTCTCGTTCTCCACCTCATCCTGTTTCTCGTTTTCTCTTTTTTTTTTTATCCTTGTCCATATATTTGTCTTCGTTTCCATCTCTCTCTCTCTCTCTCTCTCTCTCTCTCTCTCTCTCTCTCTCTCTCTCTCTCTCTCTCTCTCTCTCTCTCTCTCTCTCTCTCTCTCTCTCTCTCTCTAATAGTATCATGGTTCTCGTCCTCGTCGGGGCTGGGTAGCATAGTTGGCTAACCGTGATTTCCTTCCTCATTTATGTTGATCTCGGAAAAAAAATTAATCTATCCCTATCACAACCTTCGCCTCTTCCTCCACGTAACGAGAGAAGCACCAAGAACTACCTCCAACCACGAGTGAACCAAAGCTCACCAAGCCTGCTTCACCATCTCGACACTTATTCCAAGCGAAGCAGCCCCAGGCATTTACGAGTTGACTTGTTTACCTCGCCTGGCTCTCACAGTCAGTCAACCTGACATAGCTGGAGTGTTCCTACCTCCTCCCGAGGAAGCTTGGATAGCAGTGGTGTCCACCTTCCACCTGTAATGTGAGTACCGAGCAGCACCCACCCCAGTGACTCATCATCAGTGACTTTTTCTTTTGTTAACTTTGTACTTGGCTGTGAAACTCATTCTTATTTACCTTATTTACTGTGTTGTCTTGTATGTTGTGATAACGGGTTGTTTATTATTTCTTATATACTTTATTTGTGTTGGTTTGTATATTTATTGTGTTAACGGGTCATTTATTATTGTCTTACCTTATATTTATTTTGCACCTTTAATAACAGTTAAACTTTTCGTGAATAAGTTAGTGTGATGTCACTTATTATTACTCACCCGCAATGATCGGGTATTAAGGCAGGATCAGCCTATATCTCTTGCCACAGGTGATGGAAAATTCTTTTGTATTACTTATATGTTTTGGGTATTATTAAGTAAACTAGTGTCTAAAGTACTTCTCCTTTTTCATCACCTATTGTTGTTCGAGTGTTCAGTTTTCTTTGACAAATTACCCTAGACATTCTACTGTTCTGCTCGTAACAATCCCATTTGTACATTTTCTTTTTTCCCGTGTTTTTCTCTCTTCGTACTTTTTTTTTCTTTTACCGAAGTTTTCTTATCCGTTCAGTACTTTTTTTCTACATATTTCCATTACAACTTTTCCAAAATCCTATAGGCTTCCCCTTTCTTCTTCCTCTTCCTCCTCATCAGGTTTTTTATTCACCTTCCTCCTCCTCCTCCTCCTCCTCCTCCTCAAGGTATGGACTTACGGGTGTTGTTGTCTACCTGACTTTTAACAGCACAGATAATGGCAGAAACACAGTGCCGTCATGGATACTGCAAACATACCTAAAAACAAGAAAAAGGCAACGCGTGAACAAAAATAGTGTCTACGTATTATTCAATTTTGTGATTTTCTGCAGAACTGAAAAAAGTGGTCAGATAAATGTTGGTGATTTATCTTCCTAGCCAGTAGGGTGTACGATAATCTACCTCGAAAAACGAAATTTTTTTTTTACGGATGTGTACGAAAATTTCGGCACAGAAATCTGGGAACCCTGACTGGTAGTGGTTGTGGTGCTTTATGTTGCTATTCAGTCTCCCCCACACACCCACAGACACCCATACACCCTCTTATTATATACCCCAAACACTTATACACACACTCAAACACTTCCAGAACATGCCTATATATACTCCCATATGAAGAATACAGGCGAGAGATTATTACTGAAATATCAAAGTCTGCCCTTAAGTACCTCGTTTTCTTTTACTTTCTGAACTGGAAACGGTCGCTTGAAGATTAGAATCCACTCAATTAATGTATACTGCTTAGCCAAATAACGATAGCTGGACACGGTAACGGAAAGGAAGATGTCACAATAACCAATAAATCGACAAGTGAAGTTTTGTATAAATATGGTATCTCATTAATAATAGATTTAGTAATAGGTAGTTACCACAAACATTTAGACACATCTACGGCTGGCAGTAGTGGTTGTGGTGGCAGTGGTGGCGGTGTGGTGCTTAGTGTTACTGTTCTCCCCCACACACCAACACACTCTTATACACCCCCAAACACTCGTACATACACTCAAACACACCCAGAACATGCCAATAATCACCCAGACACACCCCACATACAACCATGCATACTCAGACACACATAATATTATAGTCTATACCCCAAACACTCATGGATACACACACAACATGCCTACATACACCCTAACACATCCCCACAGTCTCACTTGCAAACACACTCACCAAAATTTAATCTTGGACAAATGTGTTACAATATTTCAGGATTTTTTTTTCTTTGTCAGTGGAAGCCAACACAACATTATAACGCCATCACCACAAGCCTCTCCGTGACTTACATTCATCTATTAAAGTTATTTTTAAGGTAAATCACTTATCTTTCGGTATTATTTACATATCAGAGTGACAACAGTGCGCAATCTACCCGGATGTTAGTCTATTGAGGCAAATCGATAATACGAACTATTACTCGCTTCTTCTATTGATTATAAGCCAAATGTGCCTCAGAATGAAGCCATTAGCCTAGCATTTCGTATCCCGTGGTCAAATATTCCCGATATGGCTTAATTTTGATGTGGTGAAAGAAAAAAGAGCAAGATGGCGTCGGTTGCATCACTAATGCGCTGCTTGGTAACTAGCTGCTGCTCCTGCCCCGGGGTTACTGTACTATTTTTCATATATTGACTCGCTAAAAAAATTATTACGCTTCCCAAATATATTTAGATGGTTTCTATGATTACTTCGTTTTTTAAATGGTTGTTACCATGTGTTTCTAGGCTCTGACATGTAGATGGAAGCCGTAGAAGGAACAAAAAAGGAAATAAAAGAGAAGAGAAGGAGAAAGAGGAGGAAGAGAAGAGGAAGCCAAGCCACAGTACCCCTTTCTCCCTCCACTTCCTCAATACTTTGTGTAATATCTAGTGTTCTCTAAGTTTTTTTGTTTCCAGAGTCAAGCGTGTTGATGGAAGCCGCAGAAGGAAGAAAAAAGTTAAGCAAAGGAGGAGGAGGAGGAAAGAAGAAAAGTAAAGCAGAAGAGCCAAGACACAATATTTAGGTGAGTGTCCCTTGCCTTTCTTTTAAATGTAATCTGGTTTGAAATGTTTGAAAGGTTTATTTAACTCTGGCGGTATGTGGGGTATGGGAGTACAAAAAGCAAACATTTCATAACATGCATTACAGTAGCATATATACACACACACACGGGAAAAAAAAAAAAAAATCTAAGCTCCCTTGAAATAATTCATAATTTCATTCATGAACTTGGCTAAATCCAGTAACACTAACGTTATTACTTGAAAATAAATTACCAATTTTTATAACATTTACAGTGATGCCAAGTGTATGGACATGTCTCTAAACGGAGGGACTTTTAGTTAATTTTGATGGGCGTAGGGACGTAGGGACGCCCAGGAAATTTTCTCTTAAACGTGGGGACTTTTGAGGAATCATCGATATTTTGTATATTTTCATGTAACACACACACATCATGTATGCAGTAGGAATACCAACAAATTTTAGTGTGTGACACACTAAAATTTGTTGGTATTCCTACTGCATACTTAGATTCATAAATGTTCCTCATTATTTTATTTTATTTATTTATTTTATTTATTTATTTTTTTTCTTCGATGATCTTCCTAGAAAATGGGAGCTCGGAATCCGAGGCCCTCGGATCAGCTGTTTCGGGCAGACTGTTTACTTGTTAGGGAGGAGTGAGGTTTGGCATAAGCATTGTGTTAGGTGCCTCCTGGACCCCCAACCTCACTCAGCATAATGGAGGCGTGCCCAAGCACACCTAAGAAGTAAGAAGTAGAAGTAGGAGAGGAGACTTAACAAGAGAAGACAAATCTCCACCCAGAAAACAGCGGTTTCACACTGAGTGGCTACAGGTAGTGACACTCTTACGGGTAATTATTTAGTTTATCTTGGGGTACTTTTTTCGATATAAAGACATTAGATTCCTGGGTAAAATTTAGTGCTTTTTCTTTTTCTTTTTTTTCTTTCTTACATAAACACTAAATTTTTTTTCCCTGCATCAGTAGCAGAATTTAATAAAATTTTAACAATGAATGAAATAGGAAAACCTAACCTGACCTAACATAACCTAATCTATTGTCATTATCGCTATTGTTATTATTTCTTTTAATAGTTATTATTATTATTATTATTATTTTATTATTATTATTATTATCATTATTGTCATCCAAGCTAAAAAAAAATGTATTGATTTAATGAAAATGAAGAAGAGATTTTGAGAATATATCTATGCTCAATTTCTTTTTATAAAAAAGTATTTATCATGTGTGCCACGCTGATTAATAATTATAAATGTAGATAAATACCATAAAACCTATTGATATTCCTTAATTAAATGAAAACGTATATTACATCAGTCACGGAAAAACTGCATTTTTGGGGGAGTGGAGTGGAGATTAAGATGATATGACCTATCTTTATAGGGTAAATTTCTCATCCCCTGAATCTTGTAAAGAAAGGGGAAATTTAAATAAGATTAAAATACATTAAAGAAAATTGTAAGAAAATTAAGGAAATGGTAATGAATGAAACTTTAAACTTTTAATGAATGAAAGAAAATAAGAGAAATGGAAAAAATAAATAAAATTAAGAAACATTAATGAAGATTAAAAGAAAAATTTAAGAAATTAAAGAAAATAAAGGAAAAATAAAGAAAATCAAGTCACTTCACACACACACACACACACACACACACACACACACACACACACACACACCACATCACCAAGACATCTCAAATCTGCCATGTATTGAAGAGGAAATATGGAGTTTAGTACAATAGTGTCTTTTAATCCCATGAGTATTGTGGTGTGGTATGTGTTTTGTGAAGGAGAGAGAAGAGAGACTTACTGTTTTATACAATTGTTGCTTTCTGTCGTGTAAATCTTTTATCCCTTCAGGGAACTTGCAATTACTGGATAGTTTCTACTTGATCGTATCCTCCTCTTTGGTATATATTGATCCTGTGCCATCTAAATTTTCCTAACTATGCCTTTGTACTGCCTCTCTATTTCATTTACTCGATCCTCTCCATTTTACACTCTGTAGATGAGTTCTAAGGCCCTGATAATTGGCTTTTCTAAAATCTGGCATTAAAGCTATATTTTCATCTTTCCTCTTTGCATTTATCTTGAATCTGATTTAATTATGATCACTTTCATCATATCTATGTATTATTGACTGATTTTCCAGTGATATTTACATAGCTATTTAGAGTGTTCCTGACATACAGTGCTACTCCTCCTCCCTTCTGACCTACCCTATCTCTGTGATAGAGAGTGTACCCATCTATTTGTACTTCAGGTAGGAAATGCTTGCCTGCTATGTCTAACCAAGTCTCAGTGATATCTATGATATATATTTCTTCTGTACATGCAAGACACCTAAGTGTTTCCATTTTATTTATAATACTCCTACTGTAAGCATAAAAAACACTAACCCTGTACCTCCCTCCCACTACCCTGTCCCTTGTCTCCTCCCTCTCTCCCATTTATATCTAGTTTCCCTCACTGTACTACCTGACTGCCCTCTCCAGACACTCACTAAGCACGTGATTTATCAGCCATGAGCGCTGGAATGCACAGTCTCCATGCCAACTTGAAATCATTACCGCAGCCAAACAAATATAAATATTCAGCTCATATTTAGTGTAGATCCACATTTCAATGTGTTGTCTTGTGAGAAAAATGTGTTTTTTTTTTCGGGGGGGCGCGGGGGATAAATAATTGTCCACTTGAAATAATTGCCACAGCTTAAAAAGGAAATTATTGAGTTCATATTTGGTTTACATCAATATTTCAATGTATTTTTTTAGATCATAAGAGAAAAATTATGTCTAGGAGCAAAAAAAAGTCAAGCACGGGGGATGGAGTCCACAAATTAGGGTGCCGCAGCTTACAGGTTGAGTGTTTTCTATGATTAAGGTTAGGTTTGGTTAGGTTACATTTTAAAGGTGCTAATTGAAGTGGGATAAGTTTTTAAAGGTGTTTTAATGCCAAGGATACCTATGGATGGGCCTTTAAATTAACCAGGGTAGATACAAGAAAAAGAAATTTTTAATCCATATTTCTTGATGCTGATACACAAGGTTAACCTTTCAAACTTCTCAAAATAAGTACACTGAGAGAGAGAGAGAGAGAGAGAGAGAGAGAGAGAGAGAGAGAGAGAGAGAGAGAGAGAGAGAGAGAGAGAGAGAGAGAGAGAGAGAGAGAGAGAGAGGTATGGTTCTCACACACTTTCATTCCTCATTCATTCCCTCCGCCACTACACTTTACTGATATATTTCTGTAAAGTGGCTGGAAATGCCAGGAAAATGTGTAAAGTAGTTGTATATAATGGAGAGAGGTTAGGCTGGGGGATGGAGGGGCTGTGTCTGGGTCCTGGTGGGCGCTGTCTCCCGTGACACAAACTCCAACACAACTATTTCCTCATTTGTTGCATTTTTAGGTCATTCCTCTGTTGTGGTTGATTGTGGCTTTGCTCGTCTCCCTCAGTCTGGACACACAAGGGGGTGTAGGCAGTGTTGGGGAGGCAAGGAGCAGTACTGCCTGGGGCTATACGTATTTCACTTCATTTTGAAAATGGCCACAAGAAAGAAAGCACCAACACCAATATGTACCACGTTTTTCAACGCGATAAATAGGCTAACATTTTTTTAAAATAGAAAATCTTGACCGGGTCAAGAACTGAGAGAGCGCGGGGCTGGTAAACAAACAAGATGGCCGCCATTACCTTCAAAATATCGACATTGAAAACACTCCCAGCTCAGGTCAGGTTACATTTCCTGAATGCCATACAAACGTACTTTAAAATGAGGGAAAGAAAATGCATGTTTTTCGTTGTATAGAGAAAGTAGTTTTTCCAAATTGGCAGTATAAAAATCTTTAATTTGTAATTTCGAATGGCTATTGTAGATGTTATTGGATATCTTTGCTTGTGTCATGTTTCTCACATTGTTTGTGTTATATCAAGCACCAAACCAATCCTAGGCGTGGTAATTAAAAACAATTAATATTCATAGCATGACTTTTAATCGTATTCTTTCGGTAAACAACAACACAGCAAGACTCGATTTTCTCGGCTCCTCAAACATGTCACGCCTTGGCATCAACAAATCAAATACCAAAACAATGCCAAATCCATGAACAAAACCGAAAGAAATCCTGCCCAAGGCTGGAGATGTTTTTTTTTTTTTTTTCACACGTTTACCCAGTCAGTCCTGCTCCTCTTCTTCCCCTTCATTCCCCTCTTCCCTATAATTCCTCTTCCTCCACCTCTTCCTGCTCTTGGAGTCCTGAAAACACCCATAAACTCTTAGAATGCTGGATAGGTTACGCTAAATGTGTGTGTGAGAATTGCTACCTTACTGGCAGGTCGAGGAGGCCGGAGTGGGTGGTGCAGGGCGGGTGTTGGTGGGGCGGAGCAGGGGCAGGTTAGGTTAGCTTAGGTCAGGACACTAAGGATGCTGCGATGTGGTATGGTATATGTTATGTGGAGGAAAATGAGAGAGAGAGAGAGAGAATATTTAAGGAAGACAATATAATGGGCCAAAAAATGCAGGAAAATGAATAGAAAGTAAGACCAAAATTATATAAATTGTTATAATTGAAGGGAATTGACGTAAGGATAAGGGAAAATGATATAAGATTAAAATACATTAAAGAAAATTTTTAGCATTAGTTATTTTGAATAAGGTTCAACATTTCTGGTACCCATTTTTTACCTGGTGATGTTTGGCAGTTCATCAACTGCCCACCCACACCTATTTCTGTAATCTTTAGTTCAGTTTTTGTCACCATGGAGGGTAGACGTACATAAGAACATAAGAGGGTAGAGACTGCAGAAGGCCAGTATGACCTATATGAGGCAGCCCCTTTAATCCATAGTATTTATCCAACCTATCATCTCTATCCATACTCTCATCTAACCATTTTTTAAAGCTACTTATTGACTCTGCACTCACTACATGCTTGTCCAGCCTATTCCAGTCATTCACCACTGTGTTAGTGAACCAACGTCTACCTCTGTCTGTCCTGAATCTAAGCTTATCTAACTTGTACTCATTGCTGCGTGTCCTGCCCAGGCTACTAATTTCTATCACCTGTTCAATGCTTCCTTTATTCATCCCTTTTACCTATTTGTAAACTTCAATCATATCGGCTCTTGCTCTCCTTCTGTCTAGGGAGTGGAGATTAAGATGATATAACCTATCTTTATAGGGTAAATTTCTCATCCCTTGAATCTTGTAAAGAAATGGGAAATTTAAATAAGATTAAAATACATTAAAAAAAAAGTTGTAAGAAAATTATGGAAATGGTAATGAATGAAAGAAAATTAAAGAGAAATGGAAAAAATGAATAAAATTAAGAAACATTAATGAAGGTTAAAAGAAAAATTAGAGAAATTAAAGAAAATAAAGGAAAAATAAAGAAAATCAAGTCACTTCATCACCACACGCACACATACCACATCACCAAGACATCTCAAATCTGCCATGTATTGAAGAGGAAAGATGGAGTTTAGTCCAATAGTGTCTTTTAATCCCATGAGTACTGTTGTGTGGTATGTGTTTTGTGAAGGAGAGAGAAAAGAGAGTTACTGTATTTTATACAATTGTTGCTTTCTGTCATGTAATTCTTTTATCCCTTCAGGGAACTTGCAATTACTGGATTCTTTTATTTTTATGGTCTTGTCCAGTCCCCTCTTTTACATTAAAAAAAATGATGTTGCAGGTGTCCCAGCCATGCTGGTGATGGTGTACTTCATGGCCGTTCTTGAGCACATGACCCACGAAGAGATGTGTTGTGTGTTGCCCGGCCTCTCCCTGGAGAACTTGCTGCTCTTCTTGCTGGCCACTCCTGTCCAGGTAAACCTTCATCTTCATCTCCTGTCTTCCCTTTTTAAGTATCTCTCTTAGTGTTGCCCTGTTTCCACTGTATAGTAAGTGACACCAATGAAAATACAAGGAAATACTTTACTTTTATTACCAGTTTTGAATAGATACACAAATTACCTTGAGATAATCATTGCCATAGAATTTATAACCGAACTAATGAAGAAAGTGATGATTAAGCTGTCTATATGTCTCTGAATTACTTTTGTGTTGTTCTGAGTGCAGATAGTATTTGGTTATGTATTATGTTCTAGTATTCAGTAGGTACCAGGAAAGTTAGAAGTTACTGTGACTTTTTTCTCTTTTTCAAATAATTTTTATTTATTCTATTTATTCTGTTTGATGCATAAACTAAGAAGTGTACTTGCTTTGACAGTTTGCTGGCAGTCGTCACTTTTACATTCAAGCCTTTAAAGCATTGAAGCACAAAACAGCCAACATGGATGTGCTGATCATGCTGGCCACCACCATCTCATATGTGTATATTATATATATATACACAGTATATATAGTGCTATATTAGTATATTAGTATACAGTATATTAGTGCTATTCTTTGTGAAAGCCATTCTTCATCCAACAGTCGTAGAGAAAGAAAAAATCATCAACCTAGATAAAATATTCATACAGTTAAATGTTCGCTCTAAGAAAATAATACTCGGACTTGTTTACAGACCGCCAGCACATAACCCCATCGCTGATAGGAAACTGTACGAACAGTTAACCAATATAAGTGACTCAATCGATAGCGTATTTATAGGCGATTTTAATTTACCCGTAACTCTCTGGGGAAACCCTTTAACGTCACATATGGGTCACGAATTATACAACTCCTTGCTAGAAAGCGCACTAAATCAACACGTAAGCGAACCAACAAGAGGTGAAAATATATTAGATCTTATCTTTTCAACAAATGATGCTCTAATAAGTAACGTTAACATCGGCCCAGAATTCAGCACCAGCGATCATAAACTAGTTACTTTTGATATAAACTTAGAAGTTTACAACATCAATCCGAGCAGTGAAGTAATATTTTTGTACAAACGCGGCGATTTCAATAAGTTAAGGGCTATCCTCTCAGAAATTGACTGGAATATAGTATTGCAAGGAACATGTGTAGACGAGGCGTGGAAATTATTTATCTCTACCCTTAATAATGCGGTAAAGTCGTGCGTTCCAGTTAGTAAACGTCGCTCGCAAAACAATAACAAACCGAGGTGGTGGAACAATCAAATAAAGAATAAACTGACGCTAAAGAAACGTGCCTACATTAAATACCGAGCCACAAACGATGAAAGCGATAAGATAGAATACGTAACACTCAGGCGTGAAGTAAAGAAGCTCATTAATCAAAGTAAGAAAAACCTCGAGACGTACATCGCGAGTATTAGTAAATCAAACCCGAAGGAGTTTTACGGTTACATCCGAAAGAAAAAAGTCATTACCGCTAAAATAGGCCCACTTCGACTTGAGAACGGTGAATACGCTTACGAAGACGATGAAATAGCCGATACTTTGAATAAATACTTTGCCTCAGTTTTTACTAAAGAAAACGAAAACAGAATCGATGGGTCAGCACATAGGCAAACAAACGTGGCTTTATCAGATAACTTTAACTTTTCAGAAGAAGCCGTATTTAAAGTACTAGATGTCATTAACGTCAACAAAACTCCCGGTCCAGATGGCATCTCCCCTCGTGTTTTAAAAGAAGCGAAGAATCAAATTTGTAAACCGCTTTCAATAATCTTTAATAAATCATTCAACTCGGGTAAGGTTCCAGACGACTGGAAACTCGCAAATGTGACCCCTATCCAGAAAAAGGGAGATAAATCACAACCTTGTAATTACAGACCGATCAGCCTCACGTCCGTAGTTTGCAAAGTTATGGAGACCATTATCCGCGACAAAATAGTAAAATTTTTAGAAGTAAACGAACTGATTAAAAATTCCCAACATGGTTTCCGTAATAAGCGCTCATGCCTAACGAATTTGCTAGATTTTTATAATGATGTATTCAACATATACGATGAAAGCAAAGCGGTAGACATAATTTACTTAGATTTTCAAAAAGCGTTTGATACAGTGCCCCATAAGCGATTGCTCACGAAGTTACAGACTCATGGGGTAACCGGTAAATTTCTCAACTGGATGGAAGACTGGCTTTCCGATAGAAAACAGCGGGTTGTCGTTAACGGTAAATCATCGAACTGGCGTAACGTAATTAGCGGAGTTCCTCAGGGTTCTGTGCTTGGCCCTGTTCTTTTCATAACATATATAAATGACATAGATGAAGGCCTCAATTGTAAAATATCAAAATTTGCGGACGACACAAAAATAACCGGTAGAGTAACCACAGCAAGCGAAAGACTACAACTACAATCCGCTCTCGATCGCCTAGTTAACTGGTCATCTAAATGGCAAATGAAATTCAACTTAGATAAATGTAAAGTCCTTCATATAGGCTATCATAACACTCATTCGAACTATTCAATGGACGGTTTTAGATTAACGGAAGTAAATCAAGAAAAAGACCTCGGTATAACAATCAGTAATGACTTAAAACACGGTAAACATTGCTCAGAAGTCGTCAAGACCGCTAATAAATTAGTTGGATTCATTGGACGAGCATTCGAATTTAAATCTGAAAAGGTCATTCTCACTTTGTATAATGCACTCGTACGTCCACACCTTGAGTACTGCGTTCAGTTCTGGTCACCTTATTATAGAAAAGATATAGATAAGCTGGAGAGAGTTCAAAGACGAGTCACAAAATTAATTCCACGATTGCGAAACAAAACGTACGAAGAACGACTGAAGGAGCTTAACTTGTTCAGTCTATCGAAACGCAGACTGCGAGGCGATCTTATAGAAGTCTTCAAAATGTTCCGTGGCTTTGATAACGTAAACATAAATGATTATGTAGTTGTTGATCGAACAAGCACAACCCGTAGTAATGGCTTCAAGATAAATGGAAAACACTTTCGCTCCGAAGAAGCAAAACATTTTTTCTTTAACAGAATTGTAAATGTTTGGAATTCTCTACCAGCACACGTAGTCAATAGTAATACCGTCGCAACATTCAAGACCAGACTCGATAAATATCTCGCCGCGAATCCACACCTCTCATACTTCGCGCCTTCATAATCTTTCTCCCTTCAGAAGTATGCTAGTTTTAGTAGCATAGAGTATTCAACCTCTTCATCTCTTCCTCTGTACTTCACTAACTCTTTGATCCTTGACTGCTGTAGATTAGTGTTTAGAGTAGCACACAGGCAGCCTCGTGAGGCCCAGATGGGCTGTTGCTGCCTGTAGTTCCTTTGTGTTCCTTTGTGTTCCTTTGTGTACTCGCTGGGTGTGGTTGTGGCTGCCATGGTACTGCAGCAGACTGCCAGCCCCATGACCTTCTTTGACACTCCGCCTATGCTGTTACTGTTTGTCTCTCTCTCGGCCGCTGGCTAGAACACATTGCCAAGGTGAGGACAGATGGTTGTTGTTTTTGATATCCCAATGTCTTGTAGCCCTAACCTGTGGTAAGGTAGTATAGGACAGAAGCCAACTGATATGAGGACTTCCAAACTCTTCTTAGCATATTGATAAGTTTTTAAAAATCAGTTATGTTTGTTATTCAGTTTTATGGTCTGACATCTCTAAATGCATTCATATGATACACAACAGAGGCAGCTTTAGCCAGTGACAGCTGCCATGAAATAGGTCAACAGGTGTCACTTTGGTTAGAATCATAGATAGGAAGTTTGCTTTATCAAATAAGAAGCTGAGTGTCCTTCATTCTGAATTCCTAGAAACAAAAATAGAAAAATTACTTCACTTTTAATCCTTATTAAGAAGTTTTACAGAATACAGTGCTTGTTTTTTACAAAGGAAACAAGGATGTGGATATTTTTATTCCAGTTTCTTTAATTGTAATTGTGTTTTTATTTGATTAGTGTAAAAAGCTCACTCATTTCTTGAATTCATGTATGTAAAAATATTCGTATCTTCATCCATTTTTTATAGAAACAATTACATATTGAACTCTTAGTACACAACTCTACCCCTAAGTGTGTGTGTCTGTTTGTCAGCCGTGGATGGGGTCAACAGCCATGGCCATGAGCTCTGTGTCTGTTGTGGTGTGTTCACTCCTGCTCAAGATGTAAGTATGGCACCTGTTTCTATTTTCATTCCAGGTTAATAAAAATAAATGCCTCATCATGTTTTTATGTTCAGCTTCATAATTACGTTAAATTGCAATATGTATACAAATAGAGAGACTAGATTTTATTGCATACTTTTACTTGGAAGATATTTCTCATATTCTTTAAGTTTGGAGGAGAGAGGAAGAAGGGAAGCTTATGATACACAACAGAGGCAGCTTTAGCCAGTGACAGCTGCCATGAAATAGGACAACATGTGTCACTTTGGTTAGAATCATAGATAGGAGGTTTGCTTTATCAAGTAGGGAGCTGAGTGCCCTTCATCCTGACCTGCTAGAAACAAAAATTTAAAAATTACTTCATGAAGGTGATTTATAAATGATGAAGCTGAGGAGGACCCCCCTTCGTCTATTCACAGGTACCGTAAGCCAACTCGGAAAACTTTATCCACACTGGAGTACCACAAAGAGCAGGAGAAACACTTTGGTGGCCAGTTTGAAGATGACATCTCTGTGCACCATGGGTTTTATGACATTCCTCGCCCTCCTTCACCCTCCTCTGTCCTCTCCAGGTATGACCACAAAGATAGGCATAGAATTAGAGCTTTTATGCTGATATTAATTTAGTGTTCAGTTAAAGGTAAAAGTTATTAGAGATAATTACTAGAAAAGAGCCAGAATTTTTTGTCTACTATTAACTGAGATATTTTTATTCAAGTACAAGGAATAGAGAAGGTCATTTAGAACCAGAATTTTATATATTTACCAATGGGTGTTTCTTAAGGATAGATCAATTGAGACAGGAAGATGAGCTTAAGATTAATGTTTTCCTTCGAGACATATTGTAGTGCAAGGTTATGGGTGTAAGGTGTTGGTGTCATGTAGACTGATGATTGATATAGATGATTTGGAATTGGCTAGCTAGACAGATATGTTTTGTAGTTCATTCTTCAGTGTTTATGACTAAGGTGCATATTCTTAAATGTGTTAATGTCTCACTACTTTGAACAGGCTATAGTGGAAATTATTAGTGATGTGAATAATGTTTTGATGATTCTAAGGATAATTTAAGATTTTTCACAATTTATTGTGAAAAAAATTCATAAGAACTCAGCTAATTATCTCTAATCTTTGAGCCTAATTTCATGAAAGCTCAGAGCATTGAAGAATATGAGCCTAAAGAAAATAAATGCATATACTGTCTTTTTTTATTCTATCTTAAGCACTGTAAGCATAAAATTTTTCTTTCAGTTCTTTGTACATTTTTGTTTTGCATGCTTGTATGTACTCATTCTGATGTACCTAATGCTGATAACTATTATTTTTGTTTTTTTATGTTTGCAGTTAACCATTTACCTCATTGCCTTTTTGTCTGATAAATCTCAAGAGATATTTTTTTAGCACCAATTTCATATATTTACTTTTTATTTTTATATTTTTATTTTATTTATTATTTTATTTCATTTGTATTAGCTAAGTGTTTGCATGTGTGCTGTCCAGTTCTGAGTCCCTTCCTAGGCAGTCCATTCCTGCATGAATTCCACCATTGTCCATCCTCCTTACTTCATCCTCACCCTCTTTGTAAATGCAATGCAAGGAAACTCATTTCACAAAAATTCCTCCTTGAATATCTCTACTTCCACTCATATGAAAAATATATAAATGACGTAACTCAAGACAGCTAAGTCTATCAGGAAGAGAATTATTTCATGGCAAGTATTGGGTGGAATGTTTGTTGTGGGGCAGTTTTGTTTAGGGGCGGTGTACAATATACAGACTCCCCTCAAAGTGTGGTGAGAAGTGTGCTTACCAGTGATCACCAACTGTCTTTTGTATGAGTACCAGATGGTGGCTCATAGTTCAGGTTGATGAGGCAGAGATAGCAACACATTGCTCTTATTATTACCTATTAAGGAAAACAATGCAGGTTCTTTGATTTCGTTCAGGAAATTCATCTCTTTGTATTTTTGGGGTTTCAAAAATTTATTTATACTGTATTTTCAGAGGTATGTTTTGGTTTTGTGCTTAATTTTTTAAAGTAATTTTATTTGAAATTCTTATTATTTTGATTAGCAGCAGCAGTAACAATAGTAGCACCAGCACCACTAGCTCCACCAATAATAGCGTTTATTCAACAACCATGTACTCTCTCTCTCTCTCTCTCTCTCTCTCTCTCTCTCTCTCTCTCTCTCTCTCTCTCTCTCTCTCTCTCTCTCTCTCTCTCTCAAGATCATTAAGCTTGTATTGGAGTTATTGAATGTTTATTATGTTTTTCTTGCCTGTCATATGTTTGAGTTCTATGCTATCACATTATGCTGTGTGTGTGTGTGTGAATAATAGGCCTCAAATCGGTCTCACAGAACAGTCGCTGATTTGATACAAAGTCATACCTGCGGTATCCCATGATACTGCGAAGGCATCTAGTACCAAAGACATCAATTTGCCTCTTCAGGTTAATGTTCATTGTCTATGTCTCACAACCATAGAGCAAGACAGGGATCACCAGCGACTTGAAGATCTGAATCTTTGTCCATCTGCACAGGTATTGACAATGCGAAATACTTGTGTTGAGCGAGTCCATAACACCGTGGGCCAGGCCAATCTGCCGTGTGACTTGGCTTGATCCACCATCGTTATGCACTACACTACCAAGGTATGTGAAGTTTTTCAAGATCTCAATGTCCTTGCCACAAGTATGGACAGACTGTACGGTTTCATCCAGTACGCCTCCAAACACCTGGACCTTGGTCTTGCCCAAGAAACCTTGAGTCCCAAGGGCTTCACCTCTTTGTGCAGTGCCTACAGGGCCATTACCAGAACCTCCAGTGACTCAGCGAAGATTTCTGCATCATCAGCAAAAACAAGATCTGTAATCTTAGTGTTGCCCACAGATGCTTCATAATGACTTTGTTCCACAACTCTGCCTAGTACCCAATCCATGCATGTGTTGAAAAGTGATGGATCAAGCACACAGCCCTGCCTCACACCCATATTCATAGAAAAGAAGCTGGACACACCTCCACACTTCACAGCACTTACAGTCCCAGAGTACAGATTAATCAATAGACCAATAATCCTTGTAGGAATCCCATGAAGAAGCAGAAGATCCCAGAGTGTCTCTTGATGCACTGAGTCAAATGCCTTCTTGAGATCGACATTGGCTGCAAGCATTCCCTGTCGAAACTCGCGTTGGCTCTCCACCAGTAAGTGAAACGCTAGGATACGGTCAGTTGTTGACTTACCGGGCGTGAACCCAGACTGTTCAGGTCTCTGGTGCTTCAGCAGGTAAGTGCAGATCTGCATCAGCAGCAAATGGGCCATTACCTGGTACACTGAGCAGTGTTATTCCATGGTAGTCTTTGCAGTCTTGACGGTCCCCTTTCCCCTTCCAGGTAGGGACGACCAACCCCTCTTTCCAGTCAGGAAGAATGGTACCTGAATGCCATACAGCAGTCAAGACAGCATGCAACCCATGGATCATGGCTTCACCCCCAGCTTTGACCAGCTCCGCACTGATATTGCAGATGCCAGCTGCCTTTCCACCCCTCAACTTTGCCACAGCCTCTTTGACATCGTCAATGGGTGGATCAGCATCCAGCGTCTGCAACCCTGCAGTCTGGAGCTGTCCGCTTGGAGGATCCACAGTGAACAGCTCCTCAAAGTACTCAGCCCAACGAGCCATCTGCCCATCTGTGTCCGATACGAGGTAACCATCTGCTGTTTGGATAGCACTCACCTGAGAAGTAGACTCGGAGCAGAGTTTCTTCAGAGCTCGATAGGCAGGTCTGAGGTCATTAGCATTTAAATGACACTCGACATCCTCAGCAAGAACCCTGACATACCTCTCCTTGCCTCTTCTCAGGAGAGTTCTAGTCCTACGTGACAGAGCCCTGTACTGGTCATGGTCCCCAGCAAGTCTGGCAGCGCGACTCTCCTCAATACTTTCCATTATCTCCACCGAAGTGAAACCACTCCGTGACTTTGGGAGCTCCCTAATGCATTCCTTGGCAGCCTCGAGTGTCTCACGTTTGAAGGTATCCCATAGCTCTTCAGGGTCCTTAAGGGTGTTGAGCACTACAAACCGATTGGAGACTGTCACTGCATACTCTACAGGTCCTTCAGTTTCTCAGGATGAAACACAGTGTGGTCACATCTTGGAGGGTTTCTGTACTTGACATGAAGCTTGAGTGTAGCAACAAGAAGCCTGTGATCAGTCGGAAAAAACTTGGCACTCTGAAAAACCCTGCAGAATTAATGCAAAGGAGAATGTCCTCAAGGATAGAGGGGATGTGGCATATTCTTTACGAAGCGAGATTGAAGGTATGTACGTGAAGAAGAGACCTGATAAAAATATTCAAGTGGTAAAGGTTTTATAATAAAGGGGACATGAGTAAAGTTCTAGGGATTAGTAACCGTGATAGAAAGGAAAGGTTCAAGCTTGCAAAATTTTAACGCAATGATTGATGAGTGGAACAGACTCGGTACTTCTATTGTTAGTGGTGTTGAGTCAATAAGGAGCTTTAAAATCAGACAAATTTATGGATGAAGATGACAAGTAGAATTAGGTACATGTTTTGTTCACACAGGACTGGCATGGGTAGACCTAACAGCCTCTTCCCACTCTTCTTTTGTTCATTATCAAGTTGATTATCTCTTGTCTTGTCTCATCTTACTTCCATATCTCTAAATTGCTTACCATCTCTTTGATGTTCTTTCAAAGTCTTTCATTATTTTTTTTACTGAAGCACATCTATATTTACCTGTGTATCCATCCACTCATCCATCTGATTACCTCTCAGTGCTTTTTCTCCCCTTCCTCAAGCTCACTACAAATTCTTGTGATTAGTATGTAATCTGCAAAGTTACATGATTATCTAAGTATCTCTTCACCTAATTGTGTTTCTGTGCTAATGTGTCTTTCTCCCTCTCCCCCACCACACCAAGGTTTCTTGTAGGAGGACTTCACAACAGCTCGAGGACACAGGAAACCATGTACATAATTTGTTTCCAGTAATGCAAAATAAAACTTTAAACTATATTAATACAGTTTACTATCTTGAAATGTGTTATAGATTATATATAGAACAAAGGTGTTGATATTGTAGCTGAAAAATCTATTATATATTATAGAAAATATATCAATGTATAAAATAAAGCTGTTGAAGTCTTGGCCATTATTTCTCCCAGTGAAGGAAGTCTTGGCCATTATTTCTCCCAGTGAAGGAGGAAGGGTACTGCCTGAAAAATAAACTTGAAAAATAAAGTTTAAGGTAAATTTTGCACATGGAAGACCCTTCCCTCCCCCTCACAGGGAGAGGGTCAGAAATTAAATGCTAACAGACAGGTCTTCTATGTGCAAAACTTACCTTAGTTTAAGTTATTAAGTTTAGGGTAAGTTTTGCATATTGAAAACCTGTCAGTTAGCATTTCATTTCCGACACCTCTCCCTCTGAGGGGGAGGGAAGGGTCCTCCATGTGCAAAATTTACCTTTAAAACTTAGTTTATTTTTCAGGCAGTACCCTTCCTCCTTCACTGGGAGAATAATGTCTAGGACTTCAACAGCTTTATTTTATACATGTATATATTTTTCTTAATATATAATAGAATTTATATAATAGCTATGACTTCAGTACCTTTATTTAACTTGAAATAAACATTTCTCCGACATCAAGCTGAACAATTTCTTTTCGGAAAAAAGAAAACAAAAGGCAGAGAAGCTAATTACATATAAACACACAATAAGTTGATGCACACATTCCAGAGCCCAGTCCTCCAACTGTGATGATGGAAGTCCAGTTCAGTCAGAATTTATTTAAGGACAATGTTGATATCCTCAAGTCCATCCCCATCTCTCTCCTTCAGCACCTCTTAAGGCCTCACCTCTTGCCACCCTCTTCTCCCAGCTCCCCAGGCTTGAACATGTACTGCAGCAAGAATTGGCTATCAATGCCAGAGTGAGGTGGTGGGTTAAGCTTCCTTGCATGAAGATGGCAACAGTCCCTTCACTCATTAATTCTGTTAAGAAATAGGAAATATTGTGGTAAACTCTGGAGAATCATGTACAAAATAAGTACAGAATGAATAAAGCAGTAACTCAGAATTAGAAATATGATTATTACCTAACCTGACTGCCAATTCCAGAGTATCACATGCACACACACAATTTGATTGTTGATCTTATAGTAAATAAATTAGTGTACAGCAGTAATAAACTCTTAATATCTCTTTGATGTCTCAAAATCTTTCATTCGTTATTTTTTCTTTTTACTGAAGCACACCAATACTTGTCTTTCTATGTACCTGTTTCAAATGCAAGACAAACTTTAACTAAAGTGTGAAGGAAACATGGTATAAGGAAGAAAACAGTCTTGAAAGAAGAGAACAGACAACTCACTGACCAGGTAACTCTTGCAGGAACTAGAGAAGGATAGAAAAGAATGACATCTTATTTAACATAGATGAAATAGAATACCCAAGTAAACAAGAGAACTTTGACAACTAGAAATGCATTCAAATAATTCCAGATATACAAAATGAAGCAAAGAAGGGAGACTGTCAAAACACTCAGCATCAGTAAACATGAGAGTGAGAGAATTACTGAGGTTTTCAGGGTCATACATCTAGAATTCCCAACCCTGAATTGCCAACACCATTGAACACAGAATTAAAAGAAAAAATACACAGCATAGCAGATCTGAGCCAGGAATCCTGTCAGTGGTCTGGGTCAACACATCCAAATGATTGAAGTGAGAGAGCAAGGGATAAGAAAGCTGCAAGACAGAAGGTAAGTTAGACAGAGACAAGTAATGTATAGTGTACAGTACAGTAGTAGTAAGAGAATGAAACAGCTTACTGTGACACAGTTAGCTAGAGCAGAGAGAGTTAAGTAACATGGAGTTTATGAAGAGTGAATGTTAAAAGATCAAGCACAGAAGGACAAGGTATGGTACGGGTTTAATTGAGTTCATCTTACTCATTGTGCATCTTGAAAATTCACTTTAATATTTGTAAGTGTAATCTGTATCAATCAATGATAATTTAGCAAAACTTGTAAAGCAGGTAGAGGGACAGATGTACTGCATGTTAAAGAGAAAATCTGGCTTTAGACGGTAGAGAACTGAAGCTGGAGAAGATGAAACAGTTCTACTATCAGGGACAAATGAATGGCAGAAATGGGAAGACCAGTAAGGATGAGAACAGCAGCATGGGAAGAACAGAAAGAAATGGTGACAGTTGACAAATCATAATACACTTTTGAAAAGTAGACCAGGGATGTGTGTATTAGACATGCAGAAGGTCAATTTTCCATTATGGTTTTGAAATTAATTTTGAGTGAAAGACTGTTGGGGGTTCTGAGAGTATGTGATCATTGAATGTTGTGATATACGGCTGGCATAAGTTGACAAGATTGGATGGAAAGTGAGGAGTGACAGAGGTGTGGTGTTAAGAGTAAGAAGGAAAACTCAAGCCCAAAAAGATACAGAGGAAGTACATTCAGCAAAACATAGAACTACTATGACGAGTTCAGACAAGAGTGAAGAGATCATACATTCAACCCCATTGTGATAGGAAAACAAAAAACATTAAACAATAAAGAAGAAACACTGCAGGATAGAGGTAGTGAAGATACTGTGTAAGTACTGTACGTGTGGGAAAAGCAATATAGATACACCATAATCAAAAGAAAAAGAATTGAGCCAGAATTGAACATAACTGCAGGTGTGGAACAATGGCAAACATTCATTCAGACCTGAAATGCTTGCAAGACAACTAACCTGCCACTGTTGTCCAGGAGGTGATGGGAGGAGTGACGTGTGTTGGTGCAGTGCAGAGGGAAGTCCTTGGTGACGTTTATTGTGGTAGTCTTCAAGGAGACTCTTAGTATTAATCTCTTGCTTTTTGTCTCCATGTTGTGTCTCTCACCCAGAATCTCTTCTATACCTGCAATATCAGCAACAGTTAGTCATACTGAACCTGTGTTACTTTCTAGATCACATACCATCCCACATAGCCATTAACAATCACCAAAGGATATGACTGGATGTATCTCTATGAATCATTTTACCATGTATTGTGAAAATCAGAGCCATAAAACTAACAAATGCTGCTTATAATCAGAAGACAAAGCACACAGATATCTAATACTACTTCATTAGAAAGATTTGATGCAACTTTGTATGTGCCATCTAACCAAAACATTGCAGACATATTTATCAACAAGAACCAGTGTGAGATTTTCTGTTACTATGGCTCAGTGAATATTGTTCAGATGTAAGTTCAGAGTTTATGGCTGTCTGCAAGTTATCAGGTTGCAGTCACTTCACAATCTTCTATCTCATCACCAGTATGGCTTCCAACAGGCCGCTCTACTGGTGATCTTCTGGCTTTCCTTACTGAGTCTTGGTCATCCTCTTTTAGAGATTTTGGTGAAACTTTTGCTGTAGCCCTAGATCAAAAGCTTTTGATAGAGTCTGGCACAAAGCTTTAATTTCCAAACTATCCTCCTACGGCTTCTATCCTTTTCTCTGCAACTTCATCTCAAGCTTCCTTTCTGATCGCTCTATTGCTGCTGTGGTAGATGGTCACTGTTCTTCCCCTAAATCTATTATCAGTGGTGTTCCTCAAGGGTCTGTCCTATCATCCACTCTCTTCCTATTATTCATCAATGATCTTCTAAACCAAACTTCTTGGCCTAACCACTCCTATGCTGATGATACCACCTTGCACTTTTCCACGTCTTTCCATAGATGACCAATCCTTCAGGAAGTACACAGCTCACGCAGGAAAGCCTCAGAACGCCTAACTTCTGATCTCTCTAAAATTTCTGATTGGGGCAAAGCAAACCTAGTGTTGTTCAGTGCCTCAAAAACTCAATTCCTCCCCTCCATCTATTAATTCAACACAACCTTCCAAATAACTATTCCCTCTTCTTCAATGACACTCAACTGTCCCCCTTCTCCTACACTGAACATTCTCGGTCTATCCTTTACTTATAATCTAAACTGGAAACTTCACATCTCCTCTCTAGCTAAAACAGCTTCTATGAAGTTAGGTTTTCTGAGCCGTCTCCGCCAGTTTTACTCACCTCCCCAACTGCTAACTTTATACAGGGGACTCATCTGCCCATGTATGGAGTATGCTTCACATGTTTGGGGAGGCTCCACTCATACAGATCTTTTGAACAGGGTGGAATCAAAAGCTTTTCGTCTTATCAACTCCTCTCCTCTGACTGACTGTCTTCAGCCTCTTGCCTCTTTCTCATCACCGCAATGTTGCCTCTCTTGCTCTCTTTTACCGCTACTTCCATGCTAACTGCTTTTCTGATCTCGCTAACTGCATGCCTCCCCTGCTCCCACAGCCTCGCTGCACAAGACTTGCTTTTTCCTCTCACCCCTATTCTGTCCACCTTTTTAATGCAAGAGTTAACCAGTATTCTTAGTCTTTCATCCCTTTCTCTGGTAAACTCTGGAACTCTCTCCCTGCCTCTGTATTTCCACCTGCCTATGACTTGAACTGTTTCATGAGAGAGGTATCAAGATACTTATCCCAATCTTTTGGCTCATAAATCTGAACTTTCCAGGGACTGGCACTACAGTGGGCTTCTTTGTTCTATTTTTGTTGCCCTTGGCTGCCTCCCTTCTACATAAAAAAAAGAGTAATGTATTTGCATCCATTGTTAATTTTACATGGGGGTATTGAGTTGTAAACATAATAATATTGTATTACTCATGGTTGTGGATGTACTGGTGGTATTCAATGGGATAGTTATTGATGTGGAATTGTATGGTGGCAACCTCTTTATCAAATTTAGAAAATATGCAACACAAGGTGAGGCAGCACAGTTCCACACCAGCTGTCACAGAAGTCAGGTGTTTCTATACTCTTCCTTATTCCCCAATATTATGCTTGTGAGAATGGCCTTCAGCTATACAATTTATGACTTCCAATTCAAAGAGTTATTAAAGAGAACTGCAAGATTAATTTAAAATACCTGACCAAGATTGAGCTCTACAAGCTATCTGTAAAACCAGATGGCATTCACGTTTTGTCTTGACACATAAGGCATTGATTACAAGCCATCAGCCATATTGGAGAAAATTATTACATGTAATGCAACCATATGAAGTTATCAATACAAATTAAGAACCTTATTCTCTGAGTGATATGATAAAGAAACTTTTCAATCTGTGCTTCCAAACCAGTAGGCAGAAAAAAATCTGGAATATTAGCAGTGTTGTCCTAGTACACAAAGTGATAAAAGTGACACTAAAATCTGTCTCCCTACAGCTAGAGCTTAAGGCCCTGTTCACACAAGCGAATTCTGTCGTGCGACAGCATTTACTATGCTAAGCTATGGAGCTGTTCACACGTAACTTCTGCGACTGTGGCACGGCAGCGACTCGCTGGCGACAGGAAGTTCCCTTTCCTGT
>CM035184.1:8689381-8733109 GCA_020233015.1 Callinectes sapidus
AGAGAGAGAGAGAGAGAGAGAGAGAGAGAGAGAGAGAGAGAAAGGGAAGTTAGTCATTTTCACTCTTCTTGCTCTTTATAATTATAACAATCATCTATTAACGCCAAGGTCCTTTTTCTTTTGAACTTTACACTATCTTCCCGAGTCAAGGTGATGCGAGGGAGAGACAGAGGGAAAACCCGATACGATACACCAACACGTGCATTACCAAGGCTGGAGTAACGTTATCCCTCCCTCAAGTACAATAATCTAGCCCTGAGGTACGATAGTGCAGCTTCCGGTGCGGTGCAGAATCAGACACGTGCTTTTGTTGATGTTGATACCAAGACAAGACTTCCGCTAACTGAGTGATGAAGAGAGACAGAGACAAGGTTAGGAGATTCTGAGGCACTTCTATATTCCAAAGGCTCTAGTTGAAGTGACACGTTTTTTTCTAAGGAGGTTTTATGTTTCTAGTGGCAGATTAACCCCCTTCAGTACTAGGACGCGTTTTTATATTCATTCTACTTATTATTTCTCGATTATATACAGCTTCAGAAACTCATGAGGGGATTACAACGGTACAGACTCTGGCCATTAATCTTCTGACCTCCATAGAACCTTCCTAATGTCAGTAACATCGCCTACTCATACATAAAACTCAAGGCAAAAATGTGTCCTAGTACTGAAGGGGTTAAGATTTATGCATTATTAACAGAACACACTCATGAGATCACGGCTAAACATCTCCGTGGCCTTTAAAAATAGTCGTGGTGAGAGAGCAAAGCGTTTCTGAATACTGGCCAATGTTGCGATGTCATTGTTAAACCACATACAACGAGGGATATAAATGAGAGAGAGAGAGAGAGAGAGAGAGAGAGAGAGAGAGAGAGAGAGAGAGAGAGAGAGAGAGAGAGAGAGAGAGAGAGAGAGAGAGAGAGTCATTACCTAAGCTATTTGGCAATTTGTCTCTTCTAAATCAACGCCATCTGCCGCCTAACTTTCATAACATCGCATTCTAGTTTTATTGCAACTCACGTCTCGATAAACTTGACAGGATGTAGCGATGACACGACGGGAGCGCGGGAGGCAAATGGCTTGGCAAACTCAAATGTAAAATATCTCATAGGAAAAAGAAAAAGGAAATGTAACGTATCAACTCGCTATAACTTTTCTATGAGCTAACAATATCATTTTTTTTCTTTTTTCTTGTTGTTGGTTAGGTTGAGAGGGCTGATTATGGTTTGGTGGTTAAGTACGTCTTTTGGAGAATAAATGTTGGAGGAGGAGGAGGAGGAGGAGGAGGAGGAGGAGGAGGAGGAGGAGAAAAGAATAAAAATATGAACAAAAGGACAAAAACTAGAAGAGGGCAGGTTTTCAGAAAGGAATGTATTCTCTCTCTCTCTCTCTCTCTCTCTCTCTCTCTCTCTCTCTCTCTCTCTCTCTCTCTCTCTCTCTCTCTCTCTCTCTGTTGTACAAACGGTAACGCACCAGAAGGAAAGAGAAGGGACAAAGAGGGAAAGACAAGAAGGGAAGGAAATGAAGAGTTAACAAAGCAACTATTTCCACTTATAACACATAAAACACTTTTTACTAATCTAATAATCTATTTCTTTGTTTATCTATCTAATTTTATCTATTTATTTAATCTGTCTATTCACTTATCTATTATGAGAGAGGGAATAAAAAAGACGAAAGACAAACTAAGGAAAGCAATAAAGAGAGGATAAAAAGTCTAGACAGAGCAAAAACTAAAAGGAAAGAGAGAGAATAAAATAGGAAAAAGAGGAATATTAATGAGAAAAAGAGACAGAAAAGGGAAAGAAAGGCAGAAAGAGACGAAAGACAGCAAAAAAAAAAAAAAAGGAAAGACATAAGCCAGAGAGAGTTAGAAAAAAAAATAATAATAAATGAGCACATTAGCTAATGACTAAATGCAGAGAAACAAACATGAAGTAAATTAAATCACTAACCTAATGACACAGTAGCTACTACCGGCTTCCGTCACGTGCCCCTTGCCATGACGCGGGCTTGTGGTACCTCATATTACGAGTTCCTGGAAAGAGAGATGAACAACTGTACGATTTAAGGCACAAGCTGATACATGTTTTCCTATATCTAAATAAAAATATATACATATATCCTGTTCCACACGTGGTTATGAATTAGGAAAATGTTCGAACTATAGTCCGTTTCCTATGACGTCTTACAGGGATTTCCTAACCTAGGTAGATCAATGAGCAGCAAGTGTGGAATCAAGTGCTCCGAGGACTGAGATTCACAAGCGTACGGATTCGAGTCCTTGCCATGGTCCCAGGGGAGATTGGGCATCCACTCGGGGTAACGGTTCCAAAATAAGTGGGCTTTCAGATAAGAGGACTCCTTTAGCTCATAAATTTCCATAAAAAGCAAACATTGTATAATTAGAATCAATAAATAAATAACATGGACGACAAGGTTCAATGTTATTTTCACAAGTACAATGCCATGGCTGTGTGGTGTAACTGGCTGTGAAGTGACGCTAATGTCGGTGCTCATAATCTTTGCTCTAATCTGAATCTTATATTTTGTGTGAGGCGTCATGAGGTCTCGGAATGCTTAGTCAAATGGCTCACGATACTGGTTCACTCATTCTGAAGCACTGAGCCACATTTCCCTCCCGTTAGTGAGTTAAAAAAATGTTCTACTTAAAGCTACACGAGTCATTAACCCCTTTATTACTGGGACTGGGACCACGGATTGTGGTTGTGATTAGACGACTTTATTGACATTAGGAAGGGTCTATGGAGATCAGAACATTAATGGTCTGAGTCTGTACTATTTTAATCCCCACATGAGTTTCTGAAGTTGTACAAAATCGTCAAATAGTAAGCAAAATAAGTAGGAAATGTACAGTACTGTAGAGATTAAGGGTTCTAGTACCGAATCAACAACATTTCTCTATTATCAACTGAAGAAACACATGAGAAGCCATTTTAACATCTCTGTACCCTTTGAAAGTAGTACAGAGAGAGAGAGAGAGAGAGAGAGAGAGAGAGAGAGAGAGAGAGAGAGAGAGAATACACGTCCTAAAAACGCCTACAGTCCCCAAACCCTGTACTGAACGGCGGGCAGTGCAGCAGTTCCAACAAAGGCCGCACTAATTGGCAGGTCTCGAACACAATCAGATAACAAGGGAGGACAAGCACAAGGACTCTCCAAACAATACGAGAGGAATGTCAACGCATGCAGAACACGTGATAATGGCTCTCCTAGGAGTGGCACTACGTATATTACATATGTAAGTTCAACGCTGAGGAAGGGGGAAGGGGAGGGCTGTAAATGGTAAAGGAAATGATAAATGAAATAGAACTACAATAATAAACTGTTGTAATACCAAGTGACATCTAAATACACACTTTTTTTTTAGCATCCGTTCTCTCTCTCTTGCGTAAGTGGTAATTCAAAGAAGGTACCTCGCCACTGGCCTTGGTTTGGAGTGGCGTCCCCTGCGCTGTGACAGCAAAGCACACAAGGCGTTTAAACAACCTAACTAAATAGTAAGTAACGCACATTGGAAACACGTGCCTAACTTCTTCCTTCCTTCCTTTTTTTTTTTTTTTTTTTTTTTTTCTTTTACTTTCTTTTTTCCCCCGCTCGAGATTCAGCTGTTTAAATAGAAGTAGTATGCACAATCCTCTAAACTCTTCACTCTTGCACAATGATACGTGAATCGAGGCTAAGAGGCCACTAATCCACTGTATCTCTCTCTCTCTCTCTCTCTCTCTCTCATTGAACCAAATCCTAGACTGACTACTGTAATTCCTTAATATTCTTCACACTGTTTCACTTAGTATTAGAATAAGTCAAAAGGAGAAAAGGAGTTCGAGCAACAAAGGGCGGTGAAGCAGAGAGGGTGGCAATGTTTGGTAGATCAGCTGGGTGTCAGTGTGTTTACATCCATCAGCTGACTGGCCGGTGGTGCGTGTGGTGGTGTTGATGATGTTTCGCTTACACCATCCCTGCCACTGCACTCACCACCAAATATTCCACTCCCGAGCCCCTCCGTCCACATAGATAAGGTAGTGTTGGTTGCAGAAATAACATTAACATACTCGTTTCAAAACAATGACTACTTCTGTGAGGTGATCAGTGGCCAGTGAGATTATGGCAATGACCAGCCTAATCATTTAGCATGTCTTACTAATACTGGGTGCTGATATACTCTACACCTGCCCTCTCCAAAATAAACCAGCCTGGGGACAAGGGGGTTTATAGTTTGTTGGACTGGGTGGGGGGGGTGAAGAAAGCCAAATTATGGGTAAATTTTTACTCAACACCAGTCTCAAGTTGGCTTTTCATACCCTTCCCATCTGTTAGAGCTTTCCATAACAAGTAATTTGATCCCAGAATGTAGCTGGCGCAATTCAATTATAATGGCGCTAGAGATTTTTAAGATTTACCGAATTTGCGGGATGCAGGCACTAGCTCTAATAGATGGGAAGGGTAGGAAAAGCCAACTTAAGACTCGTGTTAAAGTAATACCAAATTGTCTTAGTTTTGACATTCATGGAAGTCTAAGTATGAGATCTCGTGTTTTCGAAACTGAGATATTTTCTATCCTAACATAATGTAATATAACCAGACAGAAGAACTCTGAACCTTAACGGCACTAACATTAAAACAACCCCTAACTGTGCACCTTCAAGAAACAGGCCAACCAGCCAGTGTGAGTCCATCCCACACTCACTGCTGTGTAGAGCCTGACCTCATCCCTCACTAATGCACTGATACCTGGAAATGAGAAGCTTTTCTGTCTTGTTGATATGTTATCACCATGAAGGTGTGATAATGAGTTTTGTAAAACTGCAGATTACAAGCAATGGCACATGCTCACATGCTCCCCAGGCTGTGTGTGTGAGCAGTGTGTGTCTCCCATACCAAAGAAAAGAATTGTAATAGTTTTCATATTATACTTGTTCATGACAGCACCTTAATATAGGAATGGTGCACAACAAGGTGCTGTGGTGTTGGTGTGACGCTGAAGAGTGATCCGAGGTAACAGTGTTGCTGGGTGGCCTCATGAACCAAGGAGTCTCTACATAACCTTGAACTTGGTGTTATCAGAGCCAACCATAATCCAAAGCTTACCATAACTACTGAGAATGATTGACTATAAGACACAGCTCTATACACTGGAGGACAACACACTCACATACACACACACATCCGTGAAAGTTATTGAAAACGTGTGTATATGATCGCTAGAATAAGTGTAACACTTCATACTGAGCAAATTGAAAAAAACAAATCATGCTAGAACTCAAAATTCTTGCTTGAAAAAGTACCAAAAGAACTGAGATGAGAATGATGTAAGATAAAGTGTTTCAAATAGCTTTGTTTTCCCACAGGGTGACCTCCAGCTGCTGTAGTGGCAGCCACCCTCCCCAGTGTTGGCCGCCCTCACACTGAGCCAAGATGAAGTTCGCGGAGCACTTGGCGGCGCACATCACGCCGGAATGGAGGAAGCAGTATATCAGCTACGAGGAGATGAAGGTTTGCCCGACCACTCCTTCGTGCTTACTTCATTACCTGATATTTCAAAGCTCACATGAATTTTGGAGTTACTTGCTTGATGGTATTGAATATAAAGGGTTTCAGTGAGAGTAAGAAGCCACAGCAACAACAATGTACTATAGCCTGAATTAGCCTCATTAGATTTAGGAAAGTGGCGCAGTATTAAGTAGAATAGTGAGTGAGGCACAAACAGGGAGTGACGGGCTGCCCTGGAGGCACTAAATGAAGCACCGTGCCACAGGCGATGTTGTACGCTGCTGTGGAGCAGGCTCCGTCGTCCGAGGTGACAGAGGAGGACATGATCACTAGGTACTATGCCAGGTTTGACGAGCAGTTCTTCCGGGTGTGTGACAAGGAGCTGGCCAAGATCAACACCTTCTTCTCAGGTGAGTGGTGGCATGAGAGTCTCCCTTGTACATGTGTCTGGTTCATTTTTAGACGAGTTGTGCTTTTTATGTCACTGATATAGGGAGAGACACTGATTACCCTAACATTCTTATCAATCAACAGCAGCAACATTGAAGAAAGAGAAAGAAAGCCATGGTTGTATGCAGAGATAAATAGTCTTAACCAGACCCACCCTAGCGAGACACATTAGGAAAAAAAGGAGCTGGATGCAGGGAAAAACAAACAGTGATTCCTTCCCCTAACTAGACCCATTACCACTGTCCCCTAGTAGGAAAAAAAGAAGCCAGGATTGGAAAAGGAATAAACAGACATTAGTTTCCTACGCTAACCAGACTGACCACCACCTTCCCTTAACAAGACTCAATAGGAAGAAAAGAAGCCAGAGTTGGATGTAGGAATAAACAAATATTAAATTTCTATGTTAACAAGACCCACCACCACCTTCCCTCTAACAGAAAAGATGGCCGAGGCTACAAGGAAGTACACGACCCTCAAGTCAGACCTACAGGCGTCCAAAGACCAGCACGGGGACGGCCTACGCAACAGAAAGGGCTTCTCCTTCCTGCCCAAACTGAATGTCCCTGCCAGGAAGATGCAGGACCTCAAGCTGGCCTTCTCAGAGTTCTACCTCAGCCTTATCCTACTCCAGAACTACCAGAACCTTAACTTCACAGGCTTTAGGAAAATATTGAAGAAACATGACAAGGTTGGTGGAGTGAGGCATGATGGGAGTGAAGTGGAGTTGCTTGTATGTTTGTAGACTGATGTGGAGTGAGATAAGATGAGAGTGGAGGAGGTGAGGGATAAGATGTATTTGGAAGGATCATGTGTGGTGGATTAAGTGAGAGTTAAAGGAGTGTCAGATTGATGGATGGACGGATACAAGTGATCTGTGGAGCAATAAAACGTAAACAATTTGAAAAGACCTCTGCTTCCTCATGACTGAATGCATTGCTTCCCCGCAGCTCATGACAACCACCAACGGAGCCAAGTGGAGGGAGGACAATGTTGACTGCTCCACCTTCAACACCAACAAGGACATTGACAAGCTCATTCAGGAGGTACACCATTTCTCTTTTATGTAAAGGGAAAACTGGCCAAGGGCAATATAAACTATTAAACAAAAAGGTCCACCTAAATGCCAGTCCCCAAGCAGATTTGAGAGAGTTGGCCAAAAGAATGGGATAGATACCTGGAAACTTCCCTCTCTAAGTTCAGGTCATAGAAGATGGAAATACAGAAGTAGGGAGGGAGTTCCAGAGATTAGAGTCGAGTAAATCATTTGTTTTTCTCATTTAAATCTAGCATGATGTGGTTAATTTTTTATTCTTCTTTTATTCACATCTGGAGTGGCATAATTCAATTTTTACTTTTATTGTTTATGCCCAGAGTAAAGTAATTTATATTTATACATATGGAACAGAGTAGCAATTCATTTTCAGATTTTATTTATATTTTTCTGTTAATTCATTTATTCATCCACTTCATTCTATTCTTAACCCCTTCAGTACTGGGACACATTTTTACTACAAGCTTCAGGTGTGATGAGATGATTTAATTGACATCAGAAAGGTCTATGAAGATCAGAAGATTAATGACCAGAGTCTGTACTATTTTGATGCTCATAAATTTCTGAAGCTGTATAAAATCAACAAGTAAGCAGAATAAATATGAAAATGCATCCCAGTACTGAAGGAGTTAACCTCTCATTTACATATGGAGGAGAGTGATATCAGGAAACACTTAACACATCAAACTGCTGTCTTGTGCAGGTTGAGGGGACCTTCACCTCAGAGCTGGAGCAGGGAGACCGACAGAGGGCCATGAAGAGGCTGCGTGTGCCACCCCTGGGGGAGGCACAGAGCCCGTGGACCACATTCAAGGTCGGCCTCTTCTCAGGAGCCTTCATTGTACTGGTGGTGTCTGTCATTCTTTCAGGTAAGGCATGGCCAAATGTTTTCAAGTTTGTCAGTTTGTTTATGTGGGATTAAAATAGTGAAAACTCTGGCCATTAATCTTCTGGCCTCTATAGACCCATCCTAATGCAAATAAAATCAACTAAATATACCCTAAACTCATGGTAAAAATGCATCCTAGTACTGGAGAATTTCATCCACCTATTACTCTATTTTCATCCAGTCTTTCTTCCTCCACAGGCATCTTCCACTGGGACAACCACAATGTGGATGTGGTGTTGAGGCTCTTCAGGGGACCACTTCTCATCATCCTCTTCCTCTTCCTCATCGGCATCAACATCTACGGGTGGAGGTCATCGGGGGTGAACCACGTCCTCATCTTCGAGATTGACCCGAGGAACCACCTCACCGAACAGCACCTCATTGAAATTGCCGCCATATTTGGTGAGTTCAAGGACTGGTGATGGTGATGAGAGACTATGGTCGGGATTAGATGTTCACTAAACCTTCGATATAACAAACTATATGGCGTTAAGGTCGTTTGTTAAACCTGATGGTCACTAAAAATGATGGAAATAATTAATCAAGTTTGTTATCCAATGGTTTATTCATTAATCTGTATACGTAAATAGTTTTGTAATCCCTCTTGCTTGAATGGGCATGGTTTTCATATGCGATGGATATTTTTGCCTGCCTTTGTATCCAGGAAATCATGGTGAGGATGTTTAATGAAGTTTGATGTTCACTGTCTCTTACAGGAGTGATTTGGGCTCTGAGTGTATTAGGGTTCCTGTATGCCGAGGCACTGTCCATCCCGTCCTACACAGTGCCCCTCGCCCTGCTATGCTTCATGATACTCTTCCTAGTCAACCCCACCAGGACCTTCCACCATGAGGCACGCTTCTGGCTTCTCAAAAAACTGGTAAGTTGTATGTGCATGTGTGTGTCCGTCCCTGCCATTGTTGCCACCACCACTGCCATCAGTATAGTGAGGAGGAACTGGGTATTGGAGAGGAGCTAAAGGCAGACTGACCCTCTCATAGAACCTAATTGCCCAGTGGGAAATACAGCATTCTCCTGTTAACCCCAGCAGTGCCATATGACCTAAGCTAGTGGCACTGGTGCTATGAGGTTTTGAAACATTTACCTAATCCCATTCTTTTGGCTAACTTGGCACTGTTCAGGGACTGGCATTGCCCTTTTGCCAATTTATCCTCCTACATAAAAAGAAATAGATAAGAAATAACACTGACTGACAGCCTCCCTCCTCCTCCTCCTCCTTTTTCAGGGTCGTGTGGTTTGCGCTCCTTTCGTGTTTGTGCAGTTTGCTGATTTCTGGCTGGGCGACCAACTCAACACTCTGGTGCAGGTGCTGAAGGACTTTGAGTACTCGTTGTGCTTCTACACTCAGGGCATCAACTGGTACATGGACAGCAGAGGTGAGGCAGGTGTGGGTCTTGCTTCAGGAGACACTTGTGATTCTCATTGCTTTTCTGTGTCTTTAACTTGAAAGCTTTACATCTGATTCTTTTGGCTAACTTTCTCAGACGTGCTCGGGGACTGGCATCCAAGTGGACTTTTTTGTTTCATTTGTTTTGTTACTCTCAGCCACATTTCTCCTCTTACATTTATAGAAAAAGCAATAATAAAAAATATATGATGTCACTATCCAGGTGGAGGAAGTGAAGTTTGACCTTTTGACTTTCCCACAGTTGATGACCAGGTGTGCATCGACAAGACACACGTGGTAAGGAACATCGTGGCATGTCTGCCGGCATGGTGGAGGTTTGCACAGTGTCTGAGGCGTTACCGAGACACCAAAGAAATGTTTCCACACTTGGTGAACGCCTTCAAGTACGCCACAACCTTCTTTGTGGTGACCTTCTCCTGCCTCACCCATGTGTACAAAGGTGAGAGAGGCCACTTTTTTCTCGTTAAGATTAAGTTATCATTTTTTCCTTCCATCTTCCATCTTCCATCTATCTATCGTCCTGACACTAAGACACCCTAACTATCACCCCACATCCCACCACTCTCCCTTCCCTTAGAATAACAACATAACCAAATGAGGGAACCTGCAGGTGAACCCACAGACACCCTCATACACACCAATAAACAGCCTGACCTTTCTCTCTCTCTCCCTGCAGACCAATATGACAGCAACAGCAGCAATCCCTTCTTCTACATGCTGGTGGTGTCCCGGCTGTTCAGTTCATGCTTTGTGTTCTGGTGGGACATGGTGATGGACTGGGGCATGTTTGACAAGAACAGTGGAGAGTTCAAGTTCCTGAGGGAGGAGCTCGTCTATTCCTCCCCCGTGAGTGGCGGCAGTGACAGTACTTATGTGTAGTGTTGGATCAAGGTATAGGGATGAGGAATGCGATTACATATAGAGGTTTGACCCATTCAGTACTGGGATGAATTTAAAAAAATTTATTATGCTTATTATATGGCAATTTTGTACAGCTTCAGAAACTTGTGTGGGGATTAGGATAGTGAAGACTCTGGCCATTAATCTTCTCACCTCCATACACCCTTCCTAATGTCAATAAATCACGATAAAAATGCACCCCAGTACTGCAGGGGTTAAGGAATCAAACTTGAGTATAGAGGACAGAAATCAAGAGTAGGTAATGGAAAGGTTAGAGCAATGAGGGCACTGTTTGAGAGACATTGTATAATTGACTGGTGTAATGAGTGGATAGGGATGTGGGAGATGGTGTGGCCATTGGGAGGACAAAGAGTTTTATGTCCATGTTTAGAAATGCTTTGCTCTCTCGTCACCACTATTTTTCAAGGCGGTAGAGATGATTAATGGTTTTCAAGAGCATTTCTTAGGTTAAAAATGCAGAAATCTTGTCGCTGTGCCTCTAGACACCTTAAAATTCATGTCAATTTAAATAAAGCCTTTTGAAATAGTGAAGAAGTACTGGAGTGTTTGAGAATATAAGTCATAGTTTGCACTGGTAAGTTTGCACAGTAAGCATAATTTGTATTGTGAGGAGAGGAAGGCCACTTGATATACCTCCTTATTTAGAAGACCACAAGTTTCTCCTTCTGTTGCAGTACTATTACTACTTTGGCATCGTGGAGGACTTCATTCTCCGCTTCATCTGGACCTGCTCCCTCACACTCACTGAGCTCAGGTTGGCCAAGGGAGAGATCCTCCACTCCATCTTGGCCCTTCTGGAAGTGTTCAGGTGAGTGGTGGTGGCCAGATGTGGTTTATTTTACTTTTTAGCTTCAAGACATTTATCCCATTCTTTTGGCTAACTCTCTTGGACCTGCTTGGGGACTCGCATCTAAGTGGGATTTTTTCTTTAATCCTCCTTGTTCTCCTTGGCCAGATTTCCCCTCTTATATAAAAAAAATGTTCCTCCCTCACTGCTTCCACTCATCCCCAAACAGGCGGTTCATTTGGAATTTCTTCCGTCTGGAGAACGAACACATTAACAACTGTGGTAAATTCAGAGCTGTGAGGGACATCTCCATCATACCCATGGATGCTTCAGACCAAGCACAGGTGAGTGTTTCTCCCTCCTCCTCCTCCTCCTCCAACTTCTTAAGGCATGAGTACCTCCTTTAAATCATTATTAGTCCAGTACTTCTTTAAAAATTGACTATACTTTGATTTATTGATGCAACCATTACTATCCACATTTGTCATCAACGACCTGCTCCCTAACTGCCCCACAGATTGTCAAGATGATGGACGAAATTGATGGTGTCGTGAACCGCAAGAAGAAGAAGGCTGGTGGGAAGCAACGTAAGGGAATTGAGTCTAAACCCCTTCTTCCGGATGGTGGTGGCGGTGGAGGTACTGGTGGTGGTGCAGGGGGTACTGGTGGTGGTGGTGTGGGAGAGAGTGTGGACGAAGAGGCCAACTATCTCACGGTAACTTCAGTGGAGCTCCGTAACTGGTTCAAAAGCATCACTGGGAGTCTGAGGAACACACAGACTGCCAACACCTGATCCCCTGGCCATGCTGAGTCACTCCCTGTGTCACAGTGGTGTGTCCTTGGCTAGTAATAAGAGGCAGGCCGGTAGACCAGTGAATGTAAACGTCTGCTGCTTTTTTCACTAATTGCAAAAATTGAGAGATAATACAATGAAAGTGAGCATTATAGGCATCTTTGTGACACTCTCTCCTCACTGGCTTTGTGTACCTGCTTGAAACACCTGGAAGCTTGAGGAATTAGGATACTGTACTATTGTACCAAGTATTCACCGTAATGTCTTGCTGGTCCTCAGGGAAAGGTCCTTCAAGTCTGGTACTGTTTACCTACTGAGTGCTCTTGTCATACACATAATTATGTGATCAATTTTTATATATGATGATACAGTATAAGTGATTGATGTTAAGTTTATTCTAAAGTCATAATAGCACTATGTTGCAGCCAGACCAAAGTACCTCTCTACTGCTGTTGTCCAAAGCCAGTGTCTGTGTGCTACCCACAAGCACTTGTAAAGCCTTCAGGTTTAGGAAGGAATTGTGTTGAATGGACCAACTGTCTGTATTTGTATGTACATAATGATTATGTGCAATCCATGGGATGCGTATGTGACATTCACTTCAAACACCAACACTCAAACACCACACAGTCCTCACATACACCTGTCATTCACACATCACTGTAGTTCATACTGACTTCAAAAGTTATGCCAGCCAGACACACCTGCCATGCACCCATTACTGACACCTGCCACCCACACCCACCACACACAGGTATAACACAGGACACACAGCCGCCATACAGAGGGAACACCCAGGACGTTGTGCTGCCTGTGTTGAGGGACAACACTGCAGTACTGAGGCTGCTAGTGCCAGCCTCACAACTCTGATGTGTGTGTACCATAGTCAGTGCACACACTGAAGACTAGTCAGTATGTTCTGAGGGTATGTGTGTGTGTGTGTGTGCGTGTGTGTGTGTAGCATTTCTGTGCAATACTAAAATATGGATTGCTAATGTGAGTTTTTCCTTTCACAACACTGCATATTTGAGGTGACAAAGATGCAAACAAATTTTGTCTCATGAGGTAAGTCTTGATAACTTTTGAAACAAATAATTATACGTGTGAAGTGAGCATCTTGCATTGTGTGGATGTGCCTTGGCATTGTGAATGACTTGGTGACAAGCCCACCTTGACAGGGAATTATGGGACACATGTTCACCACACAAGTACAACTAATACAGGGAAACACAAGTCAATACAGGTGGAAGCAACATTAAAGAACAGAGGCATATGTAAGTAACTAGTCATGAAAACTGATTATTATTGGATTTTTGTCAAACCTGAGCCATTCAGTGTGTGTGTCAGATGTGCTTTGTCTCTGCAACACAAGGACTGTATTGCCAAATGCTTTAGTGTCTCATCTTGAATACTCTTACCAGGCTGCAGTGAGAGTTAAGGAAGGGTAGGGGAGTCAAGGGAATGTTCTTAATCCTAGTGACAGTTTGACAAAAATTCTACACCATCACGGGAAGAAATACCCATGAGAACCCACCTGAGTACATCTTGCCCTTGAAATTACACCCCTTGAAATCTTTATGCAACACACATCTGTACCATAAGCTGACTGTGTCCTCCTCCTCCCTCTCCCTCTCACTGCTATTCCTTCCCCCGCCCTTTCATTCTAATTCGTTCCTGTTCTTATGTTGTCCTAATATAACCTCCCTACCTACCATCTTTCCCCCTTCTGCTTCACACCCTCTCCTTCCCCAGCTACACACACACACAGCATCAGCACGTGGTAATGCAAAATATAACGCACTGCACTCAACACTCAGCACTCAGCATGGTCTTTGAGATGAGATGCAGCCTAACACTTGTCTTGCATGCACCTAACAAGAGCAGTGTGGTCGATAGCAATAAGTTTACAGGTCACGATGATTTGAATAGATCGCAGAGGCAGTTTATCAATGCTTAGCGGTACTCAGGCGCCCAACATTAATGTATCAATAAGTATTCCATTATTTAGAAGCATGCAGTACGTTGATGACTTGCTGTAATCCATAGGCTGTTCAAAAGGCTAGAATCGCTTACCGCAGTATACTTTTTTACTTTGAAAAATAATAAGAAATAAAATAGGCTTTATCAGACTGTAACTAAAAAATGGAAACCGTACAATGTAAAATACTTTGACATTCTGAGAGAAAGGAAAAGTAGTTTAATGATTAGTTAGGCTCTTAATTAACATTTGGCGGCGTACAGTCTGGCCGAGGCAATATGACACGCTTAGCTGTACGTATTGCATAATCCTTTAGGTGACAGCAGTATAGTCCACAGTGACAAGTAGACAGCCTTTCCATAGCCAGTGTAGTCATTAGCCAGTGTTCTATAATCACAATACACAAATAACGTTTTTTTTCTTTTTTGCATCCATTTCGCTTCATGACAGATGGAGGCGGCGGCGGCGGCGGCATCGGAGCCACCCTCCCCTATCCCCTGAAGGAGGAGGAAGGGAGCCCCGCGGAGACCCAGCACGCCAGATAGAAGCCACACCTCAGAGGAAGAGACCCGTGCCCCCAGATGGTGTGTCTGGCTGCCTGCATATAGACGTAGGCTTTGCTGTGGCTAGCCTAGTTCGAATTCTGAAACATTTGACACTCCCATCATTATTTTCAAAGGCCACATTGATTCACCGGGTTCTCAAGAGTGTTTCTCCTGTTAATACTGTAGGAGGTTTCTTCATCCGTCACTAGAAGCAGGAAAACACCCTTAAAAACTCGTGTCACTTCAAGTAGAGGCTTTTGAATGTAGTAGAGGAGGGGGAGAGGGGGGTGAAGAAGTGTTTTAAGTATGGCACACTGTATGGTGGTCGCACATCAGTACTCCTGGCAGATAATTGCTGCTTATCACACACACACACACACACACACACACACACATGGCTGTCGTCTTGTCTACTGAATTGTCTCCAAAAACCGTCGGCGCCGTATCTTCAGTACCTTCCCTACAAGTTGCCGGGGTATTCAAGAGCGTTTCGATGTTTCTTAATTAAGGATTCTGAGCCACTGGTGCGGGGAAAGAAGAGGATGCCAACCTGACTCTGTGGTGTTTGCAAGGAAGTCGTGATGGAAGGCAAGGTGGTTGAACAGTGAACACGAAAAAGAACAAACTCCACAAGACATGATGCAAGATCAGAGCCGATATGCAGTGCTCTCTCGCCCTCACTGCTTTCCAAAGGCTCTAGTTGAAGATAGTCGTATTTTTAAGGGTAGTTTCTTATGGTTCTGGTGATGGATTGGCAAGACTGCTGATGCATTACATGGAGAAACTGTCTTGAAAACCCGGCTAGTCGTCTCTGTGGCCTTGGAAGATTGTGGTGAGAGAGCAAAGTGTTTCTGAATACGGAAAACTCTCCCATCCCCATCCACATTTACATTTCACACCACTCCTCGCTTGTCCATCAGAGGAGGACACAGGATTCACATGCATGCATCCTGGGAGGGAGATCACCACTCACCACCACCACTCACCACCATCACCGAAATTAATCGAAGCTGCCAAATATCCTCTCATCATGAACAGTGGCAGTGGTTACAGTTCATTTTACCACCGACAGACAGAGAGGAGATTGCACTAGTATGGCCACGTGATGAAAAATTATGAAGATTATGTGGGGAGGAGGATAATAAATATGGAAGTGGAAGGACATGGAAGAAGAAGGAGACCAAAACTTAGGTGGAAGAACAAGTTGAAAGGTGATATGCAAGGAAAAGGTCTGAGAGAAGAGCAGACCAAAGACAAAAACTAAGTTGGAGGGACAAGTTGAAAGATGATATACCAGGAAAAGGTTTGAGAGAAAAGGAAACGAGAGACAGAACAGGATGGAGCGAGAAAGAGACCCCATGTACAAAAAATCGAAAGAAGAAGAGTGACACGTGAGCCAGCCTGAACACGGGCGGCGGCGGTAACCCAGGCAGCCCGGCACACAACGCACAGCATTCCTCTGTAGCGGCGCAGGTAAGGGCGGTCTTCGGGGTATAAGCGGTGCATTGTTTTCTTTACCACGTGAGTGCGATCTTAGCCCTAAGTAATGTATAGATTCATATTTATATGTAATGTACAGTATAGAGAATGACTGGAGAGAGAGAGAGAGAGAGAGAGAGAGAGAGAGAGAGAGAGAGAGAGAGAGAGAGAGAGAGAGAGAGAGAGAGAGAGAGAGAGAGAGAATACTCATAAATGTAAAGCACGCGGGAACAAGAGGGATATTCTGTGGCCTGGTGGAAAGGTTGTGGCGTGTTTCTTGTCATGGATGCGTTTCTAAGCTGTGGTGTGTTGAGTCACGGTTACAACAGTTACAATGTTAAGAACAATGTTTTATACTGAAAAAAGAGTGAAAGATATACAGATAATTTCTTTAACCTTTTCGAGAAGAGAGCATTTTCCGTTCATCTCATAATTCAAATTCAGCATTTAGAACCAAGAAAACACAAATGAAGGAAAAACATCTTAATTCCATAGCTTTTCAAAACAATAACTTCTTTAGAGAGAAATTTGTAATCAACTCACAATTCAGGACATAATATGAAGTAATTAAAATTTAATACTAAGAACACACGAGTGAAGAAACAATTGTTTTTGTCACCTCTTTTGAAAAAAAAAAAAAAAACATCTTAGAAACAAATATTATGTTGCGTGTATCATTGACTATCGAGGAAATCATTGGAATCTTACACAGGAAACACGAGATCAAAGATAACCATATCAATTTTATAATCTTTCAAAGAAAATGGAGAAAAGGAATGTGTTCATCTTTCAATCCAACGCTAGGAAGGCAAATGGAGTCTTATCGCGAGGAAAATATGAATGTGGAAACATACTGCATCTGCAACCCCGTCAGAAACCTTCTTTAAGGAGGTAAAAACACGCTGAACTTCAATATTTAGCGAATAATAATAATGATACCGAGAAAACACGAATAAAACACACTATTATCTCAAACTCAAGGCTCATGACAAACCCTCACTAACCTTCCTATATTGTGAACCATGTCTACATAAAAACAAGAAGACGAAGGAAAAAAAACCGTCTTGCTCTCTCACCACAACTTTTCTTTTTTTCTTTGTGTGTGTACGAGTATGTGTGCTTACGTGTTGTGTGTGTGTGTGTGTGTGTGTGTGTGTGTGTGTGTGTGTGTGTGTGTGTGTGTGTTACCATGCAGCTGCTTTGTGATGATTATGATGGTGAATGTTTAGATTATTAGATATGCGCCTGTGTTCCTTATTTATTTGTTTTACAGTCCCCTTTACGAGCGACTGTACGGTACCGGGTGCTCGCAAGCCTGTATGAACTTGTTGCCAAATGTTGGAGTGAGAGGCAGGAAGAATAAAGGTGTTTGTTAGCCTTATCTTAGAGCTTTTACTGACGCCTTGAGGGAGAGAGAGGGGGAGACGAGAGGGAAGCAGTCAATAAAAAGAGAACAAGAAAAACAAGAAAGAACATTGCCGAAATGGGAAAATATATATATATATATATATATATATATATATAGATAGATCTATATCGATATAAGATATATAATATAGATATATATATATAGTAAGATCGGAGAGAGAGAGAGAGAGAGAGAAGAAGAAGAGAGAGGAGAGCGAGAGAGAGAAGAGAGAGAGAGAGAGAGAGAGAGAGAGAGAGGTTGGGGGTGGGGGGAGAAGAGAGCGCACCATTCACTTCTTTTGTCACCCACCAGTTAGACCAGCACTATAAAACAAGCTCCTCAACAAACAACACGTCTGCAACACAATCCCGCGAGTGTTTGGGAGCAAGAGTGGCGATCGCTGCAACACACTGCGATCTAAACAACTGGGAAGTGAAGTGAGATAAGATAAGGTCAGGTTACGTCATGTGAAGTTAGGTCAAGTTAGGTTACGTAACAAGTAGATTAAGTTAGATTAGGTAAGGTGAAATTAGGATAAGTTGGGTTATCTAAAGGTTAGGTTAGGTAAAAATTAGATTGTCATGTTAGTTTAGGCTAGGTTGCATTTCTTTATTCCTATCTTTTGACTGACTCTTTTGGATCTGTAAGGGGCTGGCAAATTAGTGGGCTTTTTTATTGTCTTATGTTGTTCCTGACCAGGTTTTCCGCTCTTATATAAAAAAAGGCAAAAAATAGGTCACGTTTTAATAAGTTTGCGGACATATTCTGACAAGTTTCTTTACTACTAAGGAGAGAGTGAGTGGCGCTTTGCTGAATCTGTGGATAATGTTTGCCGAGTTTCGTAAAGTCAGCGGTGAATGGTTAGCACGTTTCACTAACTGCGCAGTATGTCACGGTCTCTTCTTCCCTCCCTGTCTGCTTTCCCTTACGCTCTCTTGTGTAATCTATTCAATTATTTTTATCTATATGTATGTACGAAAAGCTCTGGCTAAAAACATCAAAATAAGAAAGTTACTAATTCTCTCTTTTCAGGAATATTCGTAAATCCTCACGTCTAAATGAAATACCATATCGTATATACGTTTCTGCACTCTTCATCAGTAGTTCTTCCAAGGCTGTGGTCAGTAGGGCATCTACCACACTCTCTACACTTTCATAATTTAATCTGTACAAACACATGAAGGTTGCAGTGCTGATAAATGCTACCCACCACACTTTCCTCCTGCCCCTTCACACACCCACCGTCAAGGACCTCCACCTTATCCCTTACAGTCTCATTTTTTACCCTCCATCTCTCACTCCCTCCCTCCCCCTCTTACTATAGAAAGGCAATGAAATACTTACTTCAGATCTAACCATTAACCTTCACACATCACTAGCCAGAGGTTCACGACACACCCTCCTATAATATATAAACTCTCAGACATTGCCTTTCTGACAATGTCCACCAGTTACTACCCACAGAAAAATGGCTCTCAGATTATCAGATACTACCTATACACCAAGTTGTTGTTGTTGTTTTTCTGAAACGCTTTACTCTCTCGCACCACGACTATTTTCAAAAGGTGACTGATGAATAGAGAGTTTCTACTGGTAATGTTGAAAGGAATTTGTTAATGCGTCACTAGAAACTATTTCGGTAGTTGTCTATCTTTTCTCCTTCTCAACTGTACCTTAAAAATAGTCCACATGAGAGAAGAAAAGTGTCTGATAATGCTAACCTAACTCTTACTCACTTTCACACACACGTCATGGCACACTAACAGCAAGGTACTGTCCACAACACACTGTATTTTCACAAGCCGTGTCCCTTTGCTGAAAGATAAGGTGCAGTGATCCAGCAACAGAAGTTCATTTCGTTTACTTTATTTCAACACAATGTACATGAAACTTATATCTAATATGTACTGTACAAACTCCATTCTTTGTTTTGATTGCCACGAGAGAAACTTACAGGACTGAGAGGCGAGGTTCTAGAAAAGAGACAAGATTCAGGAACACACTTATGAGCATGTCAGGAGTTTGAAGAAATGACACGAGAAACATAAGATTAGTGATAATCCTTTCCTCTGTTTAACCCCTTCAATACTGGGACACATTTTCACCACGAGCTGTGGATTTAATCAGAAGATTTCATTGGCAGTAAGAAGGGTCTATGAAGGTCAGAAGTTCAATGGCCAGAGTCTGTAATATTTCGATCCCCACATGAGTTTCTGAAGCTGTAGAAAATCGTCAAATAATAGGAAGAATAAATCTAAAAACGCGTCCCAGTACCGAGGGGGAATTAAGTCAGGTACCCCGGATTGCACAGCTGGCGTCTCCTTTCCACCTCGTCCTAGCAGAGCTTCGCATGTGGTAAGGGATGGCGTAACACACACACACACACACACACACACACAACTTTGCCGCTGTGTGTCGATCATCCCGCCCTCCTCCTGCCACCACTGCCTCCACTGCCGTTAGTGCCACGCGCCGCGCGGGGTGGTGCCTGGCAGGGGAGCGGGCCGCTGGCGCCGCGCGTTCTAGGGCAGGTCCAGGTCAAACATGGAAATAAGCAGTTTGATCCACAAGTCCTTGTGTTGGTCCTGCAGCAGCTCCATGGCGCGGGTCATCTCCAGCTGCTGCTCCTCCGTACACAGCGTCTCCGGACACCGCCCCAAGTTCATCATGGCCGCCATAGCTCGCTCTGCAATATGTGCAGGGGTGTTAACACCACCACTGCTGGCGCCACACCCACGTCCCCCACCACCACCACCACCACCACCATGCAGGGGTCATAGAACAGCTCTGTGGTGGTCTGTGAGTGGTAAGGGAGGTGGGACGTGTCAGCCAAGCCCTCGCTGACTACCTTTTGGAATGACTATAGCCTGTCTGTTATTACCACACACACTCACTAACGCCCGCCCATTCACCAACAACTCTGTTTTGGCCAACACCATTCTCGCGATGCAAAAAGTGACCACAGGAACGAGTACCAAGAGACAGAGGGGGAGAGAGGGCAAGAGCCGCTACGGTTAGTGGAGCGCAGCCTCACCACCTCCCCTCCCCCGACGGCTCACCGCAGGAGTATCGGGCCGGGGCGAGAAGGACCACGGGGCAAGGACGGTGTGCAGTGAAAGTGGTCACTGCCAACCTTTCACTCCTGCACGGTGTAAATTACACTAAACTCCACAACATGATTCTCAACAAGGAGAAACAAGCTGAAAGCCAGGCACACAGCACACTCAACATACTGACACAAAGAGGGAATGCATGGCGGCGCAACACATTCGCCACCGTGCAAGCACAGGCACTGGCCAGGCTGTTATTTGTGTGGGACAGGGAAACACTACACTGCCAAGCCCAGCCTGTCAGATTCCTGAGAGAAAATAATTTTGGAACAATGTGTGTGTGTGTGTGTGTGTGTGTGTGTGTGTGTGTTTGTGCGCGCGCGCGCGTTTGTTTGTGCTCACCTCTGATCTTGGCCTGCTCGGCATCACATTTCGTGTTATCAATGAAGCAGTCCACCATAGCCTCCACGACAGCTCGGTCTGCGAAGGCTTTCTCCAGAGTCACCCTGGGCTGAGGTGCGGGCTGAGGCGCGGGCTGATCTATGGACTGGGGCGTGGGTTGATCTATGAGCTGAGGCACGGGCTGATCTGTGAGCTGAGGCGTGGGCATGCCTGTCACCACCGCCACCGTCACTGCCACCGCCAATAGTCCGGCCTGCATCCTGCCTCACCCACGTGTTCTGGATTTGCTTGGCGTAGGATTGTACGCACTGGAGTCCTGCGGGTGTGAGACGCGAGGTCACGTGTACTGCACACACACACACACACACACACACACACACACACACACACACACACCTGGCGAGACCAACCCAGTGAACCAGTCACCACCCACACACAGAAAGAAATTGCTATCATAATATTTCATCCACGTACTGTTATTGTATGACAGAGAGCGCTGTCAGTGTGCGTGCAAAGTTGTGTGTGGCGGCAGGGGGTGTTCCTGGCGCGGGTCTGGAGTGCGCGGGCCGTGTGCTGGGCTGGAGCGGCTGCTGGACAAATGGTAGTCTGGGCTCCCACTTCTTATCTTATATAGGTGAAGGGCGGAGGAGCAGGGCTTTCACCCACTCCCTACACACGTCTGGTGCTGGGCGTGGGGCGGCGCGTTGCTAGGAGCCTTACTGGGGCGTGAGTCCTCGGTGTGGGATGAGGCATTACTGCACAGCCTTCCATCATCATTGCATCATCACAGTGACGAGTACTGCTGACCAGACAAGTGGTAGAGAAAACTTTCGCAATGGAACAGCCAAAGTGAAGATGGGGAGAGGCAGCGAAGAACGTGTGTGTGTCACAACAACTCCTCCCGGGCCAGGTGTCCAAGGGTGTGGTGTGCGGGAGGGGGGGGGGCGGGTGCAGTAAAGGGCTAGATAGGGGCGGGTCAACAGGTACGCTGCATCAATGACCTTAGCCACTGTTTTCACCCTGCCCTTTTCATTTCTACCTCCCATCATCAGAAGGACACGCGGCCAGCTACAGATATACAGGTAGGTAGGTAGGTAGGTAGGTAGGTAGGTAAGTAAGCAAGAAAGTTAGTGAGTGAGAAAGTGAGTGAGTGAGAAAGTGAGTGAGTGAGTGAGTGAGTGAGTGAGTGAGCAAATAAGTAAGTAAGTAAGTAAGTAAGTAAGTAAGTAAGTAAGTAAGTAAGTAAGAAAGTAAGTAAGTAAGTAGGTAAGTAAGTAAGTAGGTAGGTAGGTAGGTAGATATATTCCAGCTTTTCTCGTTTTATGATTCTTTTTCCTCATTGTTATGTAAATTGCTTTTTTTCCACCATAGTTCTTGTTTCTATGTAAGAGGGGGAAGCTGACAAGGGGCAAGAGAGACGATAAAAAAGCCCACTCATTTGTCAGTTCCCTTATAAGTCTGAAAGAATTAACCAAGAGACACGGACAAATGTCTTGATACCTCCCTCTCTAACGTCCAACAAGAGGACATAAAACTTAATATTCTGCAGTACTTTAAGGTCACACAATTCTTTAACCCATTCAGTACTGGGGCGCGTTTTTACATTCATTCTGCTTATTATTAGGCGATTTTCTACAGCTTCAGAAACTCATGTGGTGCTTAAAACAGTACAAACTTCAGCCATTAATCTTCTAACCTCCACAGACCCTTGCTAATGTCAATAAAATCGTCTAATCACACCCAAAACTCACGGTAAAAATGTGTCCCAGTACTGAAGGGATTGATTTGACGTAGTGACCATCAGGATAAATAGAATATTCCGCTCACCATACAAACCCAACCCACAACGATCACCATGCACGACTGACACCATGATCACTCCCATAGATGGTGATTCTGGGTGTTCCATTGTTCCAGTCACCACACCACCCCACGCCATGCCATGACAGACGCCCTTGAAAGAACTCACCCAACCTGAACCAACTAGAATTAACACCAACCGGTTCTCAAGTAGGTGGATAGTCTTGTTTCCAGGCAAACCTCAGATTAATTCATCTCTCTCTCTCTCTCTCTCTCTCTCTCTCTCTCTCTCTCTCTCTCTCTCTCTCTCTGGTGGGATAATGAAGCCTCAAATCCAATGCATATCTTTGTTTTGACACAAAACAAATATATATACAAAGTCTCCATCACAGAATTTTTTTCTACATAACCATTAGGAACTCAAATTCTTGCTCTCATATATATATATATATATATATATATATATATATATATATATATATATATATATAGATATATATATATATAGATATATATATATATATATATATATATATATATATATATATATATATATATATATATATATATATATATAATCTTTTACAAGCAACCTATTAAAGTACAGAGCAAATTAACGCTTTAAAAATGGTCAACACTCACTCAGTGATGTACCACCAACCTTCCTTAAGTGTTGGCTCCTGTATTCCGTCAATCACTTAATGTTGGTCGCCGCACCGCATGTATGTAGTTTGCCTTCGCCAACAACAGTACTTCACACACACACACACACACACACACACACACACACACACACACACACACACACACACAAAAAAAAAAAAAAAAAAAAAAAAAAAAAGAGTAAAAGAAAAAAAAGAAAGAAAAGAAGACGAAAAACTGTAAAAGCTGATGCAACAATAGAAAACCATCATAGAAAGTTAGATCACACACACACACACACACACACACACACACACACACACACACACACACACACACACACACACAAGCACGCACGCACGCACGCACGCACACACACACACACACACAGAGTTACGCAACACAATTTTAAGGTGGAGTAAAACCCCAAAACTTTGATCCAATATTGCCTTTTTTCAACACTGACTTCATTTTCAATTTGTTTTTTTTCCTGCATAACTGGTAAATGTCATAATAGTTTCTCTGGAGTCACGATTACTGAGAACTTGAGCGATTGTGGGAACTGCAAGACATTACAGCGACAAACATTTATTAAAGATTCGTTTCTCGGAACACATCAAACTTTCACCGTTATACTCTCTCTCTCTCTCTCTCTCTCTCTCTCTCTCTCTCTCTCTCTCTCTCTCTCTCTCTCTCTCTCACACACACACACACACACACACACACACACCGCCAGGCCAGCCATTGTTGCTATCTTTCTATTAATATCAAGATCAACAATTTTGCTGGAACGATCCATAATAATGATAAAGTTCTTAGAAAACGTATATATCTACGTCAATGAGTTCCTGAGTAAGAAGAACCATTGAATTATATACTACTCCTTTTTCATTTGATTTGATTTGCAGCATCATTTCCTATCGTGTTAAGTTCGAGAGTAGAAAGAATCGTCAAATTAATTACACTTCTTTTTTCTAATTTTCTTCACAAATTATTTCCTATCGTTAAGTTCGTGAGTAGAATTCGCATTGCTATATACTCTTTTTTTTTTTTTTTTCATTTTCTTTCCCCCTTCGTTGAATTACGCTCCCTCTTTTCTTTTCGTTTTTTTTTTTTTCCTGAATTATTTGCTATCGTTAAGTTCTAGAGTAGAAAGAATCATCAAATCACTACTTTTCTCTTTTTTTCCAGTATCATTTCTAGTCGAGTTCAGTTAACCTTGAATCGCTTGTTATTCTCACATAAACTAAGAATTGTCATGTTTTCAGTGCTTTTCCCTATTAATGGTACAGTTTTCCTTGTTCCACTTGCATTAATATAAGAAAACCGTTAAAGGACGTTAATAATTTCTACAGAGTCTTGATTAAAGTAAATAAATAAACAAATAAAAATGATAATACCCTTACAATTTCCACTACAAAATGCGAACCGCCATCTGGACACAAAGATTTTCTGCATCACAACAACGGAAATATTACAAGACGCTCATCATTTCCACTGCGTCGTAATAGAACTAGAGAATATGAACTCCCCGATCTTAATACAAGACATCTGCTTCACAAACCACCACCACCAAATCATTATTCTTTCTATTCTTTAAACATCCAAATCGACAAAAAATAAAAAATACTGGAACTGCGATAATAATTCCAGGAAACCACAACGAGGTAACCAGAACAGAGAGAGAGAGAGAGAGAGAGAGAGAGAGAGAGAGAGAGAGAGAGAGAGAGAGAGAGAGAGAGAGAGAGAGAGAGAGAGAGAGAGAGAGAGAGGATTATGCCTCGTGGACATGTACGGACAAAAAAACTCAATTATCTTTTACTTACCATCAAGGTCGCTGTTACGGTGTGCTGATAGGCAAACTGGTCCTAATGGCGGATTATACATATATACAATTTTAGTTATGTCAATTATTAGCATTCTCTACGCCTCCCTTGTTTCCAGGTTCTACTCATATCACTTTTTTTATTTATTTCCAGTGCTCCTCTATCTCACTTTTATCTGTTATTTCCAGTGTGTGTATTTTCATTTGTCTAGTATCTCCATTTCCAGCGTCCCTCTTATCTCTTATTATTTCCACTAGCGTCTGTTATTTCTTATTTCCACTGGGTCTTTTATTTCACTTGTTTATTATCTCTTGTTATTTCTAGCACGCCTCTTATCTCTTATTTCCTGGGGTCTCTCATCTCACTTGTCTTACCTCTTGTTATTTCCAGCCGCCTTTTATTTCACTTGTTATTTCCAGTACGAATGTTATCTTAGTTCTTATTTCCGGTGGGTCTCTTATCTCACTCGCTCATCTCGCTGTCTCCAATGTCCACAACCTCCCCCCAGCTCGCTTCCTCTTTATCGTTTTACTGTATGGCATTTTTTTCGTAGATCAGCAACTTTTCTAAACACTTTTGTACTGAACTTTATTAAATATCTACGCAGTCCAGCTTAAACCAATTAGATAAATTACTTTATGATTATTCTCTCGCTTAAGTTGTTTCCTAACTTAATTTCCACCCGAATCTTCACAAGGAGTTTAATGAAAGATCAAATTACTGAGCGCTGTCAAGACAGTCAGGGACTTAGTTAGGCTTCTCAAAACACCTGCCTTGCCTCTAGTGCCGCCCTCATGGCCATCACGTACCAACAGGTCCATCTTTTTGCGACTCCCCGCTGTGCACTGGAGTGTGTGACTTGCTTTATGCAACACGCGATATCTTAATCTGTGGATCACCTCAGAGTATACAAAACGAGGACGATGGGAGAAGCTACACGTGGTTGTCCCTGAATTGTAAGCTACTTCTTAGTACGTTTTCAAATGTGACGTAGATACCATAGCAAAAAAATATAAATAAATAAAAATAAAAATATTAGGTGGAAAACAAAGCTGATGACATTGTGTTGAGAAGATAATGAGGACAGTGGGAGAAGCTACACGTGGTTGTCCCTGAATTGTATGCTAGTTCTTGGTACGATATCAAAGGTTTCTTATATACCATACCAAAGAAACATTACTTGGAAATTAAAGCTAAAAATGACAAGATTCATATACGCAGCTTCATAAAACTATCTATTAACGAGGTATAGAATTGACAAATGGTAAAATACCCCATGCTTATGCATCACCAAAGCCGTCCCTAACTACGCCTTCTTGCCTCGACTGTAGGATTTCAATAGCTAGTGGCAATAAACTGGATTTCCAACAGAGATGCTTCTTACTGATATAAACAAAAATAAAATGAATAAAGGTAACTCTTCTTGATGGCATTTTTCTTCATAGCTCGGTATAATTGGCGTTTATTGAAGAGCTTGGTGATAAAACCAGAAACTCATTACAAGTCACGAGTCTGAAACATTCTTACGTTATGACCTCAAGTCCGTATCGTTGATGTAAAAGGAGGAAATACAACGCCGATACAACCGACTGGCGAAGTATCAACAAAAATGCCTTTCAGTAATGACAGCCACGTGTTCACCTGTCAAGCTGTCACTTTTACTCAACCATCACTCATTTCACGCCTCAACACCATTCCCCTCACTTTCGCACTTCCCTTCCTTAACACACTCGCAAGTTAAAACACCACGGCGCAGCACAAATAACACGTCCACTCCACTGCCAATATAAAGATTTGTTTACCACCCGTGACTGAACGACGACTCGCATTCACGACAGCAACGGGATTACAATTTACGAGGCGGGAAATTCAAATAATCTCCCACCATGAACTTGAACCTAGCAGGATACTCAAGTTATGTCTTATCAAGTTCTCTGATCCTACATTACATCAGTGACAATATGGGTGCTTTCAGTAAATTGTTGTACATTTTTTTTTAAGTGAAATAAACATGTGATAAGGATTTTTAATATACATATATACAGATTCATACAACCAAATGCAGATATTTAAATAGTTCAACAAAATTTCATATTTTTCATTGGGCTGCAGGAATTTAGCTACTGTTCAATGCAGCTGTTCATGGTAACAGAACACAAGCAGTTCATCACTCTAAAGGAAAAACTAAATTTACCAGCAATGTGACTCCTCATATAGATAAAAAATTAAACTATAGATTGCACAAAGTAGCGTACGTGAGAGCTCATGCGTACACACAACACACACACACACACACACACACACACACACACACACACACACACAGCTGCATGGAAGATAACATAGCAATGCAAACCCCCCCCCCCACACACACACACACACACACCTCCACATGTAACAATTGATGCTCAAGAAAGAAGAATCTGATCAAATAAATTCTACATATATTTCAACACAACTTCAAACACACTCTTCTTTATCATACAGACTCATCCAATACTGATTAGTCATCAGATGTGCCTATACAGAACATATGCACAGGAATATTAACATTAGTATTAAAGATGATGACAATGATAAAAATAATAATAATATTATTATTATTATAATAATAATAATAATAATAATAATAATAATAATAATAATAACAATAATAATAATAACAATAATAATAATAATAATAATAATAATAATAATAATAATAATAATAATAATATGAACACTTTACAAAACATTCTTCAGAAATGTATGTTCTTGCACCAGCAAAAATTAGATACTCTCAATGATAGAGATAAAAAGTGGCCAGACAGAATTAAGCCAAAATTAACACTTACAAGAGCAAGATTGGCTTATAAGAACGTGATGGATTGCTTGCCAAGGCTACATGTTAGACTAACACCTGCTGCCTGCCACACACCACTCACCACCACACCACTTAGGCAGGGCAATAAGAGGAACACCACCCACTCACAGCAACACTTTCCTCTGTGGCAAGGCATTCTCTATTAGTGAAACATGATCCTTGGTCCAAGAAAATAAAAGTTAGTAATAATAACAACAGTGCAAAAATAGGTCCTAGTGATGCTCTCATTCTAGTTTGTCATCTACCGGTGTGAGGCCATGAGGCCGTGCAGAGATGGTGGCCATCCCCCATGCCATTCTGGTGACTGGTGTGGTAAGTGGAGAATAGGCATTACTGGTGTACTGGTCACTGGTCTCTGTTAAGGCTTATCTGGTATGCTCAGATATGTATTAATTCAAATGTAGGTTACTTTGGACCCAAAATGGCAGGGACAGGATGAGCCCTCCACACCACACTGCTCTATCACTCACCACTCGACTGGGGACTGACTCCAACCCTCACTCCTCCCTCACAGACACTAGTGCTGCTCACCACTGGTCCATGGAAACACAATAGTGATCTGGGATTGCTGTCACCACTAACAGGTTAAAATGCTGAAGGATATTATCATATTATCTTTTTTACATTTATGAAATAACAACAACTGATGTACATGTTTCTACTAACTTTTAAAACACTGAATAAACTTTATAACAAAAATTATGCTCCCAGAGACTCACAGTTAACAGTAAAAGTACCAATATATTCCCTGATACCATTTTCTCTCTTTCTCTCTCTCTCTCTCTTTGCCTCAAGTAGAAAAGGATTGTCAGTTGGAAAGTTTGTGCTCCCTCTGAGTTGTGCAGCTGTAGCATTGCAGCAGTCCATCTGCTTCCTTGAGTGAGGTGGTCCAACAGCCACCTTGGTCACCTTTGTCTACACACACACACACACACACACACACACATACATACACACACACACCTCATACTAGTGGGGAGGGAGACCAAAGCTTCAAATACTTGCTCTCACCCTTGCATGGAACAGTTTGTGGTTTTTAAGCTCGAATTAAGGTGAGGAGGGGTGTTGCGTATGCCAGCAGCCCCGGGTGACCATCCCTCCCACACACGTCACTGCACGCCATTCACCAAGATAACATGCACTGGGGCTGGCTCATGGCACCGCTCCAGGACTCTGGTGGGATGCTTAGTTTGCACTTCATATTGAACACCTCATGATGAGTTAATATTAAGTTTGTGATTGACATCTTTTTATTGAGAGGTGGTTACTGTCAGAGCCACAGGTGGTGGTGAATGGTGAGTGATCCCATGCCCCAGCAGTTCCCTTCGCAGTACCACTTGCCAAACGCTACGAAACGACTCGGGCCTTCTTTTGTCGCTGTATAAAAACATTAATATTCTTCACCAAAATATCTTTCCCTATGGCAAGTTGAAACATTAGACATTCATACAAACTCTACAACTATTACAGCAAAAATAAGATCGACCAGGTAAAAATATGGCCAGTCACGGAACTGGCCGCACTCTGAGCACAGACCAGTGCACAACCCACAACACAAGAATGGTACAGTAGTAGTAGTATATGCCTACGAGGGTCAACAAGCTCCCATGCCTTTGAGCACAGCAGATGATACACTTAACATTACACAACTGAAAAATTATCCATCTCCCATGAAATCAAAACAAAGTGAGCTGATATTGGCACAGTGTCTATACAAGACATTTCAGTACAAACAATTTACAATAAAAATACATACATACATAATGTCTTCACACGTAGATTAGTATTAGCTGCATTAGCTATATGTACTGGAAGTAAGACAGCCCAGGCAGCACCCCACACACACCACACTTGAGCATCACACGCACCCCGCAGGTCTCTGCTCACTCAGAGCCATAATATCAGTGTCAGTCTTGTCCCACTGAGAGGATCAGAATCCAACGTTAATATCAGAAACCTATTAGAAAAAATATCACAAGTTCCTAAACCATTCAAACCTGCCTCAGGTTTTATTGAAACTAAGATTCATTTGATGCATAATTTAAGTGTCTGATAAATTTCATATGTATATATAAAATCCACAATTATTCTCTATTTAAAATATTCACTTATACTTGTAATATTGAGCCACCATTGTTCACCTCAGACTCTCACTTCACTCACTTCAGACTGTCCAGCAGGTCAACATTTTCAGAAAAAAGAGTGGACCACTGTGAACCACAATGCAATTTATGGACAAAGTTTGTCAAAACTTTCACAAGCCACTTCACCAAAACACTTTTTGTTATGCATAAAAATGAACTGCCGTTTTGGAAACTTTTGCAACTGTTGCTTTTGGACAATGAATGACTAAACACTGCATGACTTCCCTTCACAAATGTGAAGCGAGACAACCATGTCACAGACACAGTTCACAACACCTTCCTCCCTGCCCCTCCACACACCCCAAGGCACTCCAGCAGGCACCAGATGGGGGCATAGGGGTGGCTGGGCACAGAGAGACATCTCAAGTCACTGGGGACAGATGACCTGCCTTGGGTGAGAGCTGCTAGTGTTCCCCATGCCAGCCAGGGACATGGAAGGGGAGATGCTAGCTGTTCCTGCAAGCCAACACACAACTCCATTAAATGAATGTCTTCAAACACAAAATGACATGCATTTTATCATTCCTTCCACAATCCATCCAAAATCCAAATCCAAATCCATCCAAATGCATCCACACACCCTATAACACAATAACAATAAATGAATATACAAAATATAAGATGAATCAGTAGAAGAGAGGGAGCCTTACCGGTATGAAACAGAGACTTTGTGCACACTATACAGGTGGCTGCTCAGGTGCTCTGGCTCAAGGAACTTCTCGTGACACAGGTGACACACCAGCAGGCTGGCTGTAGGACTCTGGGGGAGAGGCAATCCATGTCAACACACTGGTAAATGGAATAATGTTAGCACACTTGTATATGGAACTCACAAATACATCACAAGACAACACACCACACACACACCAACACTTACCAATCCCAACTCCATGGAGGATTGAGACTGACTGTGGATGTCCCCCGCCCCCACTGCCACGCCAGGAAGGCTACCTCGGCCAGCGCCGTCCCTGGGCCCACCCACCTCCTCGTCATCATCACCTTCTGCACAGGTGACATAAAAGTTGAGAGGCGGACCATTGAGCAGCACAGCACATCACACAGCAGTGCCGTGATGCAGCATTAGTGAGGCAAATGAAATGCAGCACCTTGCCTTCACCAAAGCCTCACTGTAATGGCTTGTCTACACCACCTCACTATCAATACTCTCCATTATCTGAATCTGAATAACACAGCTGTCACTCTTCAACCAAATTGCTGACTTTCTCTCTCACAGAGAAAACTTTTGATTGATTCAGATATATTTCATTCTACTTCACAAGTTATTCTTTATGTTTACTACACCAGAGCAAAAGAAAGAGGCAATACATTTTTAAAACTCCATCTTCTTCATTTTTTGGCTATTCCCATTTTGGGGTCGCCACAGCGGATCACTCATCTTTGACGAGCTCCACATATTGCGTTAGCAGATATTTTTACGCCGGATGCCCTTCCATGACGCAACCCTCCCCATTTATCCGGGCTTGGGACCGGCACTGAGTTGCACTGGCTTGTGTCCCCAGTGGCTGGGTGTGTGTGTGTGTGTGTGTGTGTTTGTGTCACACACTACACACCGGGACGGCGAGGCCACAAACCCTCGAATTACATCCCGTACCTACTTGCTGCTAGGTGAACAGGGGTTAGATACACATTAAGAGGCTCACCCATTTGCCTCGCCGTGCCTGGGAATCGAACCCGGGCCCTCTCGGTTGTGAGCCGAGCGTGCTACCACTACACTACGTGGTGTATATCAATACATTTTTAAAACTGAAGTAGATATATTAACTTTCTTTGATTGGTTACAATGACTCGGGCCACAGCAACCCACCTGTGTCTTCATCGTGGCCAATGCCTGCCACAGGGTCATCCTGGTCATCCTGCAGTGGGTAGTCATCAGAGTTGGTGGAAGAGTTGCTGATGGTGCGGACGCGGTGGTGCTCTCGGCCCTGCTGGGTCCTCCAGGCAGCCAGTTTGGTGGGGTCCTTCTCATACAGCCTGGAGGCCATGGCCTGGGTAGAGGAGAGGTGTGAGGGTTAATGGTTACACACTAACGTGTTGGCCTTAAAACCCAAAGAGAAACAAAAAATATAGAATGTGTCAACAATTCCTATAATCTGTGTCAAAAAGGAGCTGACCTTAATAATTAGCCTTGATGCCATTAAAACACTGAGATACATTCTGATAAACAGTAAACACTCTGGTGCAAGATGATAAAGTGCAGTGGTGCAGCTCACCTGCAGACTCTCCAAGGAGTTATCACAGTCTGTAGTGTCTATCTCATTAAGATTGGCACCCGAACGTTCTATCTCGGCATAGGTGCCGAAGGGGAGCTTGCCCAGGCACTCCAGCTTCATGATGTGCATCTTGGAGCGCAGGTGCTTGGCCAGGTGACCGTGGATGCGGAAGGCAATCTTGCAGTCATGACACTTGAAGGGGCGGGGATTGTCAGTGCTGGGTGTCCCAAACGTCATGTTCATGTTCACCTGAAGGGAGAGAGAATGCCCTGCATGAACACCCACACTCAAGTATAGCAAGGCATGTGGTGGAGATACAAGTGCAGGGTAACACACAGCCTGGCCCTCACTGCTCACTGGCTCACCTTGTTGAAGTGGCTGACGGAACGCTTATGTTTCTGCAGGTGGCCATTGGTTCTGAAGGACACAGCACAGGAGTCGCAGCGGAAGGGCCGCTCCATGTAGTGGATGTTCATGTGGAGGCTGAGCTGGGAGGGCCGGTTGAACTCCTTGTGGCAGAAGGTACACTTGCACTTCCCGTCGTCGTTGGTGAGCCTGGGAGGGCGAGGCAACAAGTTAGTGGCAGTCCCAACACACTCACTTCAGGTGGAAAAGAATGAAAACAGAAGTGACAGCTTACTTGGTTGTCTCAGGACTCATTGCAATAGGAGCTGTTGCTACCATGAAGAACAACAAAGGATTACCACATGCACACAAAAGTCTGTTCTTCCTGCATCTTATAACAATACTTACATCACTCAAGGGACTCCTGTGAAACAAAGAGAAGAACATTCACCTGTTGAGGGAGGATGGCACCACCCCGCTGGGCACCAGGAAGGCCGTCTTTGTGTCCAGACCCCCGCTGTTCATGACGGTGAGGTTGGCAGGAGGCGTGGGCATCCTGGATGCAGAGCTGCTGCTGGTAGAAGAGGAGGAGGAATTCTGGCTGGAGGTGACAATGATGGCAGAGTTGGAGAGGGTGGTGGAGGTGGTGAAGGTGCTGGTGGTGTTGGATGTGTTGGAAAGAGGTGCTGGGGGACTGATCCTTTCCCCATTCTTGCCCTCCTGGTTTGCTGCTGCAGCAGCAGTACCAGCAGCAGCAGCAACCTGCTCTTGTCCCTGGGACTCTCCAGGAGGCAGGTGGGGAGAGCCAGGTGAGGCATCTGAGAAGCTGTACTGCTGGCGCTTAATGGCTGTGTCCAGGACAGCTCGCTCCCTGAGGTAAGCATTCAGCATGGAGCGACTGCTGCCATTCTCAGTGCTGGGGTCCAGTACCACAGCAGACACCTGTGCTGCACGCTCTGTGGTCTGGTAGATAGACTTGAGGAGGCTGGATGACTCCGTGACAGGAGAGAGGATCTCTGAGGGGTGCTCCCGAATGGGGGTGGAAGGGGAGGGGAGGCCTGGCGACTCCAACAGTGCTGACCGGCTCAACACAGGCAAGAAGCTGGGCCTGTGTGGGGCAGCCTTGTCTGCCGCCCCGCCTCCCACCCCACGCCGCACGCTAAGGTCCATGGGGCAGTCCCTGGAGGAGTCCACACGTGAGGAGGATAAGGAGCCAGAGGAGGAAGAGGAAGAAGATGAAGAGGATATGGCAGTGACAGTAGGAGTAATGGTGGTAGTGGTGGTGGTAGAGGTGGAAGAAAGAATGGACAATGAAGTGGAGGAAGAGAAGGAAGGAAGGGAGGGAGTGGGAGTGTGCTGCATCACCAGCACTCCAGACCTGGAAGAGGGGAGGCCGGTGGCACCAGCGACATCCCCAGGACGCGTGACGGCAGGGCCTGGAGCATTGTGAGAGATGCCAGGAGTGCTAATAGAATTGCTGGGGGTCATTACTCCCTGACTGTGGTGCTCGTGTGCATCCTGAAATTGATGGCCTTCCATTGCTGCCTCGTCTTCCTCATCCTCGTCCTCGTCATCCACATCCTCTTCTTCATCCTCATCCTCATCCTCATCATCGTCTTCACCATCCAAACTGTCTGGCTTCCTCTCCTGCTCAAGTTTATCCTGTGGATTAAGAGACACAGTCACCACCAAACATCACCTGACACCATGCACCACTTCACCTTCTGCCTTCACTTACTCATTTACCTTTACACATAAAAAATGTTAGTTACACCAGTGATTTCATCAAATATTTCTTCAAAATTACAAAAACCACAATGATGAGTTACTCCTACAGAGAACACAGTGGTGTGAGCAGCACACACCTGCCAGGCCAAGGCTGCTTCATTGACATGACTCTCGTCCACCACGGTGGGCACGGGCACCACACCCATCTCCACACACCGCTTGTAGTGAGCCTTGGAACGCAGGTGTTTGGTCAGGTTGCCCTTAGTCTTGAAGCTTTTGTGAGAAAACACAAATCATAGTCCCCACCGGGCATCTCATACTAACACACACACACACACACAAACACATCAGCCTTTGTATTTTCATCAAGAAATTACTACAAGCATTGACTTCTTACCTGAAGGAGCAGTGGCTGCAGGCATAGGGGCGGAGGTCAGTGTGTGTGCGGCAGTGTTTCCTGAGCATGGAGGGCTTCTTACAGCGGATACCACAGGTGCCACACACATAGCGGCCACGGCCACGGCCACGCACATAGGTGTAGTCCTCAGTGCTCTTGAAGCCACCCTCAAAGATCTTGATGCGCTTGTTGCTGCTGATGCTCTCCGTCCCCTCACTGTCGTCACTGCTGCGGCCTGGACAGTCTCCACTGGCATCCTCAGCCTCCCTCTTGATGACAACACTGGGTGCCTCCTCTGAGCTGGCCTCTGTGGCCTTGGCACTGCTGGCACTGGTAAGTTCCTCACTTTTTATCTCAGGTACCTCTTTGTCCCCTTGCTTGGCCTCCTCCTCCTTGTGCTTCTCCTTCTTCTGCTTGAAGGTCCAATAAGAGGAGTGGGTCTGGATGAGGTCGAGCTCCTTGGGCTGGGCCACGGTGAAGGTGTGGTCCCGCTTGCAGGACTGGTACAGACTCATGGCTGGGCAAGGCACCAGCTTGAAGGGGTCCTCTGGCTTGGTCTGCCAGTTGGAGTACATGGACAGCTTGGAGTTGGGTCCCTGCGGAGCGTACATTGGCTGCTGCCGGTAGATGCAGCAGTAGTAAGTCTTGGTGGACACCTTGTGGCCCAGGTAGGTGTATGCTGAGCCGTTCAGGAACATCTGCACGCAGCTCTTCTTGGGACGCGGGGTGTCGGGGCTCACCAGGGTGGTGCCCATCAGAGCCAGGGATGACTTGGGAATAAAGGGCTGCGGCTTTAGTGCCAAAAAATTTGGACGTTTTCTTGGGGGCAAAAACTCTTGGTCGGTGGCATCACACTTGCCGGGAGTGTCTGACTGGTGGGGCTCAGGGGAGGCAGCAGGTTTCTCCGAGATCTTGGGTTCTGGAGGAGTGGGGAGCAGCTTGGTCTCCTGGTTGATGGGCTTCAGTTCTGGAAGTCTAGGGGAGCCCAGGGAGGGCCTGGGTCTGGGGCTGAGGAGGTCCTTGTGGGGGAGGTGCTGGGGAAGCCTCAGGGTGCTGCCCACAGCAGGTCCACGCTCCCTCCCGGGGCTCCGAGGAGGTTCACGTGGTTTTGACACAGCCAGACTCGTCTCCCTCAAGGAACTGACTGGGACGGAGGTGATGGGGGCACTGAAGCTCACAGAGGTCTGTGATGGGTGGGTGAAGACTGCTGGCTGTCGCCGCTGGCCACCGTTTGGTAAGAGACACACAGGGCTGGGCTGGGAGTATGGTCCAGGGATACCAGGCACATGTGGCACTTTGGTGTCTCCAAACGGTATAAGAGTAGGCATTCCGTGCTTTGGGAGTCCTTTACCCAATAAGGGATCTTTTTCTTTGTCCCGAGGCTGGGAGAGGTTTGACTCTGCCTCTGGGGGTACAGCACGGACCACACCCCCATGTACTACCCCTGATGAGGCCTGGCCCTGAGCCCCTGAGAAGGGAGGGGTGAAAGGGGCTTTAGGCGGGTCTGCTGGAGAGCGTGGTATGTTCTGCTTGTGGTTGTTGGACACAGTGTGGGTAGAGGCAGTCTGGGGATGGAGGAGGGCTGGGTTGGGGACGCGCGGACAGTAGTTGGTGAAGGACAGGCTGCCCAAGTCTGGGGTAGGGATGCCAGGAATGGCTAGGTTTGGGAGCTGCAGGTGAGGTGCAAACTCTGTAAAATAAGGAAAGGATGGGAAGTGGCTGCCTTCACCAGGATAAGGGGTGGTGGGATGGACAACCTTGGTAATAGTGGGTGTGGGCTGCTCCTTGTGGTGGGAAGCTGAGGTCACTAGGCTGGGAGTGGTCTTAGTGGTTGTGCTGAGCTGACTCTCCACCTGCACCATGGTACCACCTGAGTGGAGGCTTGATTTAGCAATGGTCACCACCACAGATGTGGGCACTGAACTCTCTGCCTTGGCCAGGGTTCCTCCTCCTAACTGCTGAGGGGGTATGCAGATTTCCAGGGCTGGGCTGGCCTGCTGGCCAGGATCTATCCTCATGGTCTTGCGTTCGTGGCCATCACAGATCTGCACTTCACCTCCAAACAGCTGATGGTTCTTCAGCTTGCCACCCTCAAGATTCTTGGGGTTGAACGGCAGGGAACATTCATCAGGGGCCGACTGCTTCCTCTTCTTAACATGAGGAGCAGTACCATCAGGGGCAGACCTGCTGCGGTGCACCTTCGGAGACTGCTGCTGTATGTGGGAGTCTTGAGAGAGGTCCTCCACCCCGCAAGAACTCCGTGAGGAACTCCGTTCAGGATCCACAGAGTCATGCTTTACGTGGAGGTCAAGAGCCACATCCTGTTCCCCGACCCACCGGCCACCTTCCCCATTCTTGATCAGCTCTGGAGTGCCCCTGTCACTGCCCAGCCCTGATGGCTGGCCACAAAAGTGATGCATGTGGATGTCCAGGTCCTCCAGTGTCCTGAAGGGCATCCGACACCTGCTGCAGAGGAGAGGCCCCACATCACCATGGGGAACGAGCCGCCCACGCTGGTCCAAGGAAGCCTGGGATCCCAGCAGCAAGTTCTTGATGACAGAACCTTCAGGATTCCGTGGGTGATGTTGCCTTTGAATGTCTACTTGGTCCTCCAGTGGGCGAGGGGGACGGCCCTTAGTAAGGTCCCTGGGAATGCCAGGCCCCTCGGACAGGCACCTCTTCCTTGAGACTTCGTAGTGGCTGGACTCGAGATGGGGAGGCGGTGACTGAGAGTAAGAGGTAGTGAGTCCTGGCAATGATATGGAAGGTTTGGAAGCACTGGCCGTAGGCTGAGCAAGAGGCAGGTGAAGGGTGGTGGGTGGAAGACGGGGACTGTAAGAACACCGGGAATCAGCCAGCATGGCCTCTGTGGTGAGGGAGTGACTCCTCTCCCTGAGCTGACCCTGCAGGGTTGGGGCAGGAACACTGCCCTTTGAACTCTTGGTGACGGTGTCAGCCAAACTGCCCCTCCGGCTACTGCCACTGCCGGAGCTCTCACTCTCGCTGGAGGAAGACCCCAGGCTGGGCTGCCTCTTGTAGCGACGGGGCCACAGAGTGTGGGTTTCTATGATGGCTTCATTCTCCACGATGAGCTTGTTGATGTGTTGGCCCACCACCTCTGGGCTGGGAGGCTCTATGCCCTTCCACAGAGTGACACTCTTCAGAGAAGGGGAGGAGCTACTTGGGCCAGTCATGCCAATGTCCTCCTTTCTTGGGACCGAGCGGACATCTTGTGGGGGCCGGCAGTGACGGGGGAGGCCAGGGTGACTGGGGTGAGCACCAGGGTGACTAAGGGTGGAAGCAGGAGCTTGATATGTTGAGGTGATGGCTGCGTGTCCATCAGGAGGGTCCCTTGGGGGTGTGGTTTGGTGTTCGGGTCTTGGGGGCGAGGCCTCCTCCTCACCTATGAGGTACTGCGGCCTCACCCGGAACTTGGGTTTGTATATGGAGCTTCCATGGTCCCTGGAGGCTTCTGGGGCTCCCCGGGTAGCCATGGAAGAGCTGGGTGGATCGGGGTGTCTTGCCAGGGAGACATCCAGCGGGAGGCACTGCTGGCCACCAGGGTAGCGGGTGCCTTCCTCTCCGTCTCCATTGTCTCCCGACTCCACCGCTCCATCACTGCCCTCGGGGCCATCTAGGCGCAGGGCGTGGGAGCGTGACCGTGTGTGCTTCAGGTAGTTGCTCTTGGTCTTGAAGGCAGTGCTACATTGGTTGCAGCTGTACGGCCGCTCATTGGTGTGTGTCCGTTTGTGCTTGTCCAGCACTGATGGCTTGGCACACCCCATGCCACAGTACTCACACTTGTACTTCCCTCCCCGGCCATTCCTCCTCCTGGCCTCCTCCACCTCGGGAGTGGTGGGGATGGAGGTTGGGGGGGTGACCAGTAGGCCATTGGTGGGGGTGAGGGGAGTCTCTATGCAGAGCGTGGAGGCCTTGATGGGGACGGCTGGGGCCTCCCTCTGTAGGGGGGGAGGGTGCTGGTGGTCAAGGGCCTCCGAAGCTTCAATGGGGGCTCGCTTGAACTTCTTGTGAGTGTAAGTGACATTGCTGGAGGTGTTCATGGGGGCTGCACACGTGATCACACCCATGGGACGCATGGGGCCGGCACAACCCTCGACATGTTAGGCTCAGCACTACGGCTCCTCGCTGGGACACCCACCGCCCACTCTCACCTGCAGAACAGAACACACTCAGCAACAACAACAACAACAACAACAACAACAACAACAACAACAACACACACACACACACACACACACACACACACACAGGACAGAAGAGAGAGAGGTGATCTAATAACTCTGTATAAGATAATAAATGGTATTGAAAAGCTAGACGAGCAAAACCTGGAGATGGAAGAAGAAACTAGACAAATGAGAGGACACTCAAGGAAAATCAGAAAAAGTCGGTGTCTAAAGGACACAAAAAAGTACATTTTTCCACATCGAATTGTGGACACCTGGAATGGATTGAAAGAAGAGGTGGTTACAGCAACCAATATCCATAAGTTCAAGAAAATATTGGATATATAGAGATATGGAGACAGGACACTATGAGCCCCGCGCGAACCCTGTATAATACAACTAGGTAAAATAATAATTAGGTAAATACACACACACACACACACACACACACACACACACACACACACACACACACACACACAGCAGTAATAATAATAATAATAATAATAATAATAATAATAATAATAATAATAATTATTATTATTATTATTATTATTATTATTATTATTATGGTAATAAAAACAACAGGTTTCATAAGTCCTCTTTAGGAACAGCAGTAAAATGTTCACGGCACTCTCACCATGATGGCAAAAACAGCAGCAGGAGAGGAGGCAGCTGCGAGGGGAACAGCAGGAGCAGCAACAGCAGCAGCAGAAGCAGCAGTGACGTCGGTGGCGTGCGGGTAGAGGAAGGCAGTGCCGCGTAGCCTGAGCAAGAGCATCACCATGGCCTTTGTCTCTGTCTCAACCTGGAGAAACAAAACATACATATAAACACCTACAATTATGACAACATTAATTGTACTAAGAAGCTACGTAACAGTGATATCAAAGAGGTCATTATCGGCAAACATTCGGAGCACAAACCTTTCCTCACACGCTACACTTGTCTCAACCATCACCACCACCTTCTGTTCACCACCCTCCACATATACAACAATCCACACCTTGCCACTTGTCCATCTCATAACAATACAAACCCCTCACACACACAATTCGCTATTAACAAGCTTCATGCATACGAGCCCGTGGTATATTCAGCATTACTTAAGACAAGTGAAAAATAAATACCAAACAAATAAAATATATACAAAGAATACAATATTTCACTAACATAATATAATACTCGTGTTTCCTCTTTGTTCAACACACCACTGTATTGAGAGAGAGAGAGAGAGAGAGAGAGAGAGAGAGAGAGAGAGAGAGAGAGAGAGAGAGAGAGAGAGAGAGAGCAAACGAAACCGAGGCCATCATTCTCCATTCCTTTAAAATTTATCCCCATCATTCCCACTCCTTATTGAACCCAAACCACTGTTCCTAATTCTCTTCACACTCGCCACGCCAACACATGCCACTCCTGCCGGCTGTGTGATGTCCTGACGTCACAAAGTTCTCCACCACAGTGGGAATCACTGATAAGGTGACAAGATATCCAAGTTGGTCTACTACGGCGCCGGGAGAAGATAAGCTGGACTACTGATAACACTGCATCACTCCATAAACCGGCAGGATGTCATGACGTTCTCCTCCCGATGCTACAGAATACAAACACCGCGGCCACCATCTTCCTTCGTCATTCATTCACAGAGAGAGAGAGAGAGAGAGAGAGAGAGAGAGAGAGAGAGAGAGAGAGAGAGAGAGAGAGAGAGGGTAAAAATGTCTTAATTGAGGGAAGAAAAAGCAGGTGTGATTCATTCCTGGCTGGCTGGTGTGTGTGTGTGTGTGGGGGGGGGGGGGTTAGGAATGTCATTGCTAGAACACCACCACCACCACCACCACCACAACAACGTACACGCACCACCGTCTCATTACCACATCCACATCCACAGCCACACCCTTCACCTTCAACACCACAATTTTTTCCACCACGCCCAACGCCACCTCATCACCACACCACCACAATCCTCACTATCCTTTACCATAACCTGGAACTCCCTGCCTGTTTCTGTATTTACAGCTTCCTATCACTTGTCTTTTATTGAATTATTTTCTACTGTATATTTCTTTTTTTTTTTTTCATTCCTTTATATTTGTTTCATCTTTTTTTTCTTAGTTTCAGAGGCAAAGTTAATCAATTATTCAATATCTGGTAAACTCTGGAACTCCCTAACTGCTTCTGTATTTGCAACTTCGTATAACGTGACTTTATTTAAGAGGGACGTTTCAATACACTTGTCCCTGTATTCTGGTTAACTCTTTTGGATCTATAAGGGCACTGGGCAAATTAGTGGGCCTTTTTTTTATTATCTTTGTTGTTTTTGGTCAGCTTCCCTCTGAATGAATGATAAGAATCCCAGCACGATTTTTATATATTTTGGAGTTTTAAGGGAACTGGCAAATTGGTAGGCTTTTATTTTTTTTTCTTTAGTTTTGTTGCATCAAAGAAATATATCATAGTTTTACAATTCATCACCGTCACACAACACATCACATCACATCACACCACAACCTGCTCCACCACTCACCGTCACCTCAACCACCACATTCACACTTTTGTTCAACTTCAATCAATCTTCAGCTTCGATCTACCTCAAGCCATTCCAAGTTGTATCTCTCTCCCAGATTCCCTTCCCTCACAAACTACACCACTATCAATACTATCACACCATCACCTCAAATACTACATTCACACTCTGTTTTGTTCATCTTTACTTATCCTTTAGCTTGTCTCTAACTCCGCCTCCAGCCAATTCGAGTAGTATCTTAATCCCGGTTTCCCCCCTGTTTCCCCGCTCCCCCCCCTCTCTCACCCGATTCCCGCCCTGTCTCATTCCCCGTGACTCCAACGCGTGTGATGATCCCGTGGTTACGTAACAAGGCGTAATAAGGCAGGTCAACATGAATAGCGTCACGGAATGGCTTCATCAGCATGTTTTTCCACGTATGTTATTCAGGTTCCCCGCCCTCCTCCCTACTTCACGCAGGCTCTCCCTCATGCACTCCTCAGCTTTTCCCCAGCCTTGACACTGAGCCCTCTTTCCCTCCTTGACATTCAACCTTCCCTCACTCCTTGTCACTCGTCATTTTCTCACCTTCAGCTCTTACCACCTTTCTGCCGTTCTCTCTCATCCTCCGCTAAATCACACTTTTTATTTTGTTTTATTATTATTTTTTTCCCTTCCGGAGTCCTCGCTACGCGCCTTCTTACTGCCACTTACTCAGTTGTTGTCACTTGTCTCTTCTATTCCCATCTCCTCCTTTCCCAGCTTTCACTCCTCCAAGCATTGCCCTCCCCCGCTGTTTTCTGACATGCACTCTCTGACACTGACACTCTCTCCTCATCTCCACTTCCTGTACTCCTTCGTTCTCCCTGTCTTTGCTGTTATTCATTATTTTTCCATCTAATTCCTCCCCATTTAACACTATCACGTCTTCGAGGGGTCCCCAAGCACATGGGTTTGAATCCTGGCCACGGTCCTATGGGAAGTTGGGCGTCCACTCGGGATAACGGTTCTCAATTGGGTGGGCTTTCAAATGCGAGGTTTCCATTAACCCTTGAATTCCCGTAAAAAGACCAGATTGTATAAGAATAGTAAGAGTTATTGTTGAGATAGGGTTTTACAAGGATAGTTGCTAATTTTATCAATGATGATGACCGATGAAAAGAGTTAGGCATATTTTATAAAGAGATTGCTATGGGTAAGCTTAACCCTTTCAGTACAGAGACGCATTTTTTACCTTCAGTTTTGAGTAAGATTTTATTGACATTAGCAAGAGTCTATGGAGGTCAGAAGATTAATGGCCAGAGTCTACTATTTTAATCCCCAAACGAGTTTCTGAAGCTGTATAAAATCGTCAAACAGTAAGAAGAATAGATATGAAAATGCATCATAGCACTGAAAGGATTAATACTTTCTTGGAGCAATCTCTTTTTTTTCTAATATTCATATTTCCATCTAGCATCGTTCACTCGTCTAATCATCCTCAATTACTACATGGCATTCAGACACTAATCAATTTCTTATGTTCTTATATCCATCTCGCATCGTTCTCTCGCCCAATCATCCTCAGCCACTACATGACATTCAGAGCCTAATCAAATCTGCTACTCACCCCTTCTTGACGGCCCTCACGCCCTCCACCGGGCTGGTCTGGTTGAATTGGCGCATGTAGGCGTGCATCACAGGGAACGACTTCTTCATGAGCACGTCAGTGTTGCCATGTAGAGTGGTGGCGAACTTGAAGGGAGGTTTCATGGAGGTGGGATTTTGCAGCTGATGGGGGAAAAAAGAAGAGATGAAAGAGACCATATACAGATCTTTTTTATTTAAGAGGGAGAACAAAAAAGAAAAAAAGAGCTCACTAATTTGCTAGTCCCCATATAAGATCGAAAGAATTACCCGAAAGGTAGTGATAAATGTCTTGAAGAGATGAAAGTGACCATGCACAGACCCTTTTTATGTAGGAGGGAGAACAAAAAAGAAAAAAGAGAGCCCACTAATTTGCCAGTCCCCATACAGGATCGAAAGAATTACCAGAAACGTAGGAATAAATGTCTTGAAACCTCCCTCTTAAATAAAGTCAAGTCATAGGAAGTTGGAAATACAGAGGCAGATAAGAAATTACAGAGTTTACCAGAGAAAGGAATGAATGATTAAGAGTACTGGTTAATTCTTGCATTAGAGAGTTTGACAGACGATGACGATACACAAACTACGAGAGACAAATGTGGAGCTCTCGGTAAAGATGACATTAGTTTGGTTCGGTTCAGAGTATGTACGAATGTAGATAGATAGATGTATGAAAAGTGACTCGACGTAAAGTTGCAAGAGAAACGATGAAGGGGTTGTTTCCCATTTTCTTTTTTTTTTTTTTT
>CM035184.1:8871651-8886651 GCA_020233015.1 Callinectes sapidus
TCTCTCTCTCTCTCTCTCTCTCTCTCTCTCTCTCTCTCTCTCTCTCTCTCTCTCTCTCTCTTCTGTGCGTGATGAGTCTGGGTCAACAACAACACTAGAAAAAAAATGTTTCGTTTGTGGCGCTGATGATCATTTATATTTTTTTGTTGTTTTTGAAGTAGTGAAAAATAAGACGTAATTTTTTGGGGGAGTCCTTTTTTTCTACTGCATTCTTTACATGAAACTTTACACGCATAAGTTCATATATTAATTTACGATTTATCCATTTATTTATGTTCATCTTCGCAAATGGCATATTTTGACGTAACACTCGAACTTTCTTTTTGTCATACAGCATCACATGGCTCTTCTTTCAACAATATTGCGCGACAGACAGCATTGCGACATCAGTTATATCACAGTGCTTTGCATATTGATAGTGAGTTGACATGATAAAAACGAAATATGTATATATGCACACACAGGTGAGAGTGAAGGCTATTAGAGAGTGAGTGAGTGCGTGAGCGAGTGAGTGAGTGAGTGAGTGTGATAGTGGTAACCAGTCATTTCGCCCACATGAAATAATGAATAAAGATACTAAGACATTCAATGATAAAAAAAAAAAAAAAAACAATGGAGGATGAACAGGAGAGGTTGGAGGAAGAGAAAGAAGAAAAGGACTTGAGATACTAAGCCATCAAGACCCAATGACCTTAGTAGTGTTTCGACCTCTGTGACCTTACTGAAACTCGCCAACCTTTCTCTCAGCACCACTTTTCACAGCCGTGTCAGCGACCAAGTGGAGGAGGTCACTTTGTTACTCTGATGTATGCTTCCCCTCGTATAAGACCCACGGAAGGCAGTAACTTGTAACGCGGAGAAGGTGGCAAGGACAGGTTATATTTTGCGTCCAGTGAAAGAGTTTTAAGTCATACCTGGGAGTGCTATGTCGTTATCGTGCTACCTGTTGGAGTAATGGTGTGTGGTGTGTGGTGTGGTGAACTTGAGGAATGAGGAATGTATCTTTGTCTTGTTATTGATGTATCTGCAATTCCCAACTTCTAACACTACCTCTGCCACCATAAGTACTACATCCACCTACCCACCTCCTCCACCACATGCCTACTCTCCCACTTTTTTCTCCTAAATAAACACGCACACGCACAGTACCGTCTCCCTTTCACCACATAAGCAGTGGTACGAAAAACACAAAGTAACATTACTCCTTTTTTTACTAATGTTGATTGACCGAGGGAGTATTGACTTGGCAGGGAGAGGATGGTGAACGGCAGGTAATTACTTATGAGACAGGTATGTTTGTGCATTCGCTGAAGAAAGAGAGTGCATATTGAGTTGTCACTAGGAAATCCAGAGGTGTAATTAAGAAAATTTTGCCTGCTCTGTCTTCCTCCTTGTGGTGCGTGTGCGTGTGCGTGTGCTGGTTGGGTAACCCCCTGTTTCCTAAATGTAATGAGTTTATTTTCATATATCTAGCTATCCATTCATCTATTTACATCTATCTGTCTATCTCTAACTTCATTCATCTATCATAAAATTTGACACATGATAGATTAAAAGTTAATTGGTGTTGACTCATACATATAATAACGTTTTACCTATGAACGCGTTGCACACGCGCGCGCGTGCTCACACACACACACACACACACACACACACACACACACACACACACACACACACACACACACACACACACACTCTATAATCAGGAATAATAATAATAATAATAATAGTAATAATAATAATAATAATGGTAATAATAATAATAATAATAATAATAATAATAATAATAATAATAATAATAATAATAATGTAAAATATCCACACTTATATTTTCCGTCAAGTAAAAAGAAAAGTGAGGAAAAGCGTTTGAAACAGAAAAAACGGTAAAGGATAAGTGAAGAATAAAGAAAAAAAATGGACGGTCTACTCCTGCCTTTTTCATTCTTTTTTTCTTCCCCGTTCCGTTTTTTTAAACTTACGAATCACCTTCGAAAAAAGGTAATGAAAAAAGAAAATTGGACTCGTTAATGGCTTGTTTGAAAAGACGAACGATTAATTAAAGGATACGAAGCCGTGAAATGATTTGCAGAGTTCAAAGACAGAAGAGGAAAAATAGAGATAAAGGGGACAAGAGCAAAATGAGAGAAATAGGTGAAGACAGTTGCAATAAACGGTGGAATTCTAAAATTAGCAAGAGCGAGGGAGACGGGAGAGGGAGAGAAAGAGAGGCGGATGAGAGGTAGAAAAGAGGGAGAAGGAGAGAAAGAGGAAAACTAAAGATGAAAAGAACAAGAGCAAAATGAAAAGAGATAAAGACCGTTGCATTAAACGGTACAATAGTAAAACTTGGGAGACGGGAGGGGGAGAGGGAGAGGAAGAGAGAGAGAGGTAGAGAGGTGAGGTAGTGTGTGTATATAGCTATATGTATCTACAACTATTTATCTATAATTATATATCTATTCCTATAAGTCTGTATACACGTATATACATATTGAGAGTCTAAGCGCTAATATAAGTGAATAAATCGTTTTAATGCAACTCGGGAGGACTGTTGAAACTGCGCAAGTTAGTTCAGAGGAGGTCGGTAGGTGGCAGCCATGTCAAGAGGAAAGCTGCATACCCGCCCTCCTTTCGCCATTACGAGTATGTATATACATAGTGAGAGTCTAAGCACTAATACAGGTGAATAAATCGTTTTAATACAACTCAAGAGGACTGTTGAAACCAAGGATATTATAATCAATTAGAATCCTTGGTTGAAACTGTGCGCAGGTTAGTTCAGAGGAGGTCGGTAGGTGGCAGCCATGTCAGGAAGAAAGCTGCATACCCGCCCTGCGTTCGCTATTACGAGTACATACCTTCACCAGGACGATTCAAACCTACTTTTCGTTGTTCAGATGCTATCAACCTGTCAAACAAGGTATGGTTTGTCCAGTAACATGATGTATAGTGAAGTGAGACTTTAACCTATAATAGAGCTGCTCAAACACTATGCAAGATGGATAAATTGTGTAACATATGGTGTGTTCGGATACAGCGTTCGTGCCAGACCGGCAGACCCGAAGTGTATCTTTGTTATGGTCTCATAGCGATAAGGTTATTTGTTGGTGTGACTGGGCCCTGCTGAGACTGCCTTGGTCCGAGGGTGGAATGACTGAAGGTGGATGTGAGTGGAGTGAGTGAGAGTGCGTGATGGTGAGAGCCTGTGACTAAGAGAGTGAAGTGTTTTTCGGGGTAGTGGGAGTGACCTCCTGGTGGAGACTTCTGTGTTCGTGAGTGAATAGTGTGACAAACCTACTACTACTACTACTACTACTACTTTCCTGGTGGTGAGGTGAGGAAAAACGAAAAGAACCTCTTATAATGATTCCTCCTCTTCTCTTCTTTCTTTCCTTCTTTTTCTTCTTTCTTTCTCTTTTCTTTCATTGCTTCTCTTTCCTTTTACTATCTCTTTCCATTTTTCTCCTTCCTTTATCTCACCGTTTCCTTCATCGCTCTTTTATTCGTCTTTTGCCTCTCATCTCCTCTGTCTCCTTTCCATCTTATCACACATTCTCTTTTTCCTTTTTCTTCACGTCTCTCCTCCTCCTCTCTCCCAATTCAATCCTATTCTTTCCTTTCTTGTATTCTAATTTCGTTTCCATACCTTTCTCCTCCTCCTGCTGCTTTTTTTCCTCTTTAATTTTACTCTCCTTTCTTTTCATCCCTTCTCTTTTTCCTTCTCTTCCTTAATTTTTTTTCTTTTCCTATTAATTTCACCTCTTTCCCTCCTCTGCCTCCTACTCTTACATTTAATCTCCTTTTCACCTTACTCCACTCCACTTTATTCTTATCTCCTTCTCTCTCTCTCTCTCCTCTTTCTCTTCCTTTCATCTCTTTTCCGCATTACTTCTCACCCTTTCATTCTTATCTTTAACCTCCTCCTCCTCCTCCTCCTCGTTGTCGTCGTCTTCGCATCAGCACAAGACAAATAGATGTGGCGTGTCAAACGAATGTCTTGGCATTGTAGGTCAAGATGTAGCGGTGACAGACAGCTCCCTGATATCCTAGCTGGTGTGGGTGTGTGTGTGTTTATTTTTTTCATTCTGTCCTTTTTTTTTTCCATTCGTGTTTTTCTTGTCTTTATTTTGCCATTTGTATTTTGTTTCATATTGTCTTTCTTTTATTCGTGTGTGTGTGTGTGTGTGTGTGTGTGTGTGTGTGTGTGTGTGTGTGTGTGTGTGTGTGTGTTTTGAAATGTTGAAGGAAATATCTCAGAAGCACAAAAAAATGAAGAAAAAAGGAAAGACAACGGAAAACAGCAAATAGGAAAAATAGAAGAGGAAAAAAAAAAAAAAAAAACGGAAAGAAAAGAAAACGGCTGTTTCCCTCCTTGATCTGAACGAGCACTTGAGACACCACCACCACCATCACCACCCACAACCACCCCCCCAACCACCACCACCACCACCATCACGCCCCATGAAACTCTGGTAAGGGCTCCATAATCCTTTGCGATCTGTGTAACATGGAACAAGCGATTTTTTCCTTGTGCGCCCGTTATTACGTGGCTCTTAACTGTGATGAGCGACGCTGCTGTGAAGGGAAGGAGGGAGAGAGGGAAGGAGAATTGGGACATAGGAGTAAAGATTGGATGGAGAAAGGAAGGTTGTAGGATTTGAAAGAGGAAGGAAACGTATAGATTGAGTTAAGAAGGAGGAATGTAGGAAAGGAAGGAGGAATGATTGTAGAGATAGACGGGGATGAAAGAGGGAAAATTAACAGCGGGATGGAAAAAAAGAAGTAAAGGGAGAAATGGGGGGGAAGGAAAGTTAGGTCTAAAAAGGAATAAGTAAAGAAATGAAAGAAGGAAAGATTTAGTGGACAATACTGAAGGAAAGAATGAAAAAAGAAAGAACAACAAAGATAGATTGAAAGGAAAGTGCTGAAAGACATAGTGGTGTAACAATATATAAACACACACACACACACACACACACACACACACACACACACTGGAACATCATGTGGTAGTCAGGCACACTCCAACATCTGTTTGTGTTGGTTTGCGTCTGTTTGTCTTAGAGAGAGAGAGAGAGAGAGAGAGAGAGAGAGAGAGAGAGAGAGAGAGAGAGAGAGAGAGGATGAGATAAGTTTAATGTGAGATAATCTTTATTGAGAGATAGTTTTAATTGGATGTAAGAGAAAAGTAAGGTTGTTTTAGTGTGAGATAGCTTTAAAGAGAGATAGATAGATCTCATCATGACCGCAGAGGAGAGAGAGAGAGAGAGAGAGAGAGAGAGAGAGAGAGAGAGAGAGATTCTTTTCCTCTGGTATTCCCTTTCGCAATGGAAACAGGAAAAAAGGCGAAAGGGAATAACCCGAGGAAAAGAGGAACAAAATTCAGTACGAACTTCAATTAGCAGCACTTAGAGCACGGAGGAATGTCTATGGCTATCTTGGCCCCGGCGCCCTTGGACAGAGTAGACACCAAGGCCGAGTGTACAGGTATGTAGGAGAGAGAGGAAGAAAAAACTGAAACCACTAGACTGAATAGACACTCAGAGCGACGAAGTATTGACTGACAGACATAATGAAGTGGTGTGCAATTCAAGGCCATCACTGTCGCAATTTTTTTCTATTATCGCTCGTCGCCTGGATTGTGACATCACCGCCACAAACAATAAGGTGACGGAAGAAATAATTACACAACTCCACCACCGGAGGCAGGTACTGTACGTACGTAGCAACAGGCAATACAAATTACAGCATCGCCTCAAAGGATATAAGATGGTTTCACTCTTCACACACAGTCACCACTCTTAGTTCTTATTAGACATATTCTTGAAATTTGCAATATTCTTTCTTTTCTACTTTGTTCATGTGTCATATAATAGTGGTAGATAGTAATATATGTACGGTACCTGACACTTATACTTATCCACATATTCCTATATAAATTAGTTGTGTATCCACACCGTGGTTACACATCATACACTCATACGTACAACACTATACAAGGCACCTTCCTTTTTTGTATCAGTAACTATGTTTGCATTATATCTCTTATCCACCATCATTATTGTCACCATTGCCAAGATCATTATCAAAAGATATGTATCGTGTATCTAAAACATCCCTTTCACTTCATATCAACATGACTCACTCCTAGTCACAATGTATTTTTTTTTTCCTGTTTTTCTTTACCTTCGAATCTCTCGCCATAGATAGCCTGATTACTGAATCTATTTAAATTTATTTGTGTACCAACTTGTTATTATATCTCTTTTTCCTATCAACTCATTACTTCCGGCTTTTTTTTTTTTTTTTTTTTTTTTTTTGATAATGTTAACATTCTCTGATCCACATCCCAACAGCAACAAATAACAGAGGTTGTTGCAGTGCATGTGTGAAAGTATGAACCATGATACACTTCTACGCCGCAGCTCCACTACTGTCTAAAGTCCATAATTGAAGTTTAACGATGTCAGATTTTTTTTTTTCATGGTTATGGTGACAATTTGATAAGATTTTTATATTGCTAACATAACAAATACTCTTCGGAACGTAATCATACATGTGATCTTGGAAAATAGTTGTGACGAAGGGCAAAGTAATTCCAAATACGAGCCTATGTCAGTCTACCAATCCATCCCAGTCTTCCCCAGAATCTGTGTCCGTATTCACTGAAATAGATGACCCACTAAACCTTTCGCTCTCCGCTATCCACTTGATCTTGTCTCATTTAGTCCTGCTCCTCCCTCAACCAGTCATCTTCGTAGCCTCTCCTCCATCTCCCTCACCTCACCTATTATCTCAGCGTTCATAGGGATTCCCAGCCTTTTCAGTCCGTGTGTGTGTGTGTGTGTGTGTGAGCGCCTGGGGGGGGGAAGGTAGAGGGGGAGACAGCAGCATCAGCTTCTAAAAGAATAATGTTCTGTTCCTACTACCACTATTACTTTTGATATAACAAAGACATAAACAACATCAACTACAACATCAACAACAAAATCATCATCAACAACAACAACAACAGACGCAAGAACAAGTACAACGGTGACAACGACGACGAGAACGATGATGATGATGATGTTGATAATGATGATGATGATGATGATAATAATAATAATAATAATAATAATAATAATAATAATAATAATAATAATAATAATAATAATAATAATAATAATAATAAAAACTCAAAACAAAAACGATAGAAACTATATTGTTACTAATAATTTACAAACAGTGTGATGCGTGACTGGTTTCATTTTGTTCGGGTGTCTATAATTGATTGCAATATCCCTTCACCTGTCAGTCAACACGCCGGCCCCGGGACACTACTGCCTTGGTAATGAGCGGCAGTGGCGGTGGGAGGGTGGCAGCGACCAAGGATCAGGAAGCATCTCTCCAGTCTTCACCCTTCATGTGTTCCGCGGACTGTCTCCAGCAGGTAAAGCCCCAGCTAGGCAGTCAGTAAAATGGTCTGCGGTAACAGTTGGACCAGACGTGAAATAGTACACAGCATACATATTACGTTAGGTATGCATATGACCAGGGACTCTAACTCCCTGGCACCACAGCTTTGATCATGGGAACGAAATAATTTGTAATGGTTAGTGAAAATTTGAATCAAATACTTTTGTTTATAGTCCTTATAAGATGACGCAACTTCTTTCTTCAGCGACGACCAAGCGTGTGGAAACCAGAGTGCGTCAGAATGCGTCAATGGCGACTGCCAAGTCCGGGATGCATGACACAACACACTCACCAAATCCCCCCTATTCCTCCCAACACCACTTAGCTCCTCCTCCACCTCGCGTTGCGTGAGGCCCCTAGGCATCTCGGTGCCCCGTGGCATGCCCTCCGTGGCCATCTGCTTCATGCCCCGCCCGTGCAGGTCATATAAGGCATTGTGAAGCGTGCACCAATCACCGACGCCTGGTGGCGTTCCTCATAAACTGGCGGCGCGTGTCTGAGGCTTCACTCTTGGCGCGGTGTAGGATGGCGATGGCAAGTCTGGCGGTTCTCCTGGTGTTGGTGGTGGTGGTGGCTATTGAAGCTGACCCTTTCATCCTCCCAAAGAAAGACTACTGTAGGAACAGGTGAGTGGTGTTTACTGCGAGGCAAGCCAAAGCAACATAGCCATTAGATTAAATTTAGATGCAAATCGTTGTAAATTTTCGAATTGCGTCCTGCTTTTTTCAGAATGGGAACTTTCTTTTCTGAACCGAAATGCCGAGCGCTATATCTCTTATACCACAATTTAGACTCCAGTATGATAGGCTTCCCAACAGCACAGATGTTTGATATAAAAATGTGGCGCGCCTGAGACGTTGTGACTACTGAGCCCTGCTGACGAAGCACTGGTCAGGGAGGCGCCCTCCTGGAGACCATGAGGCACAATCTGTCTGCGCCAGATGATCCACGCGTGCTTCTCATTCACACTTTTCAAGTATTGAATTGCTCACCTTCCCTTTTACCAATCAGCCATCAAATAATATGAAAACTACCTAGTCAAGAACACATCCTGACAAAAATGTCAAACGCATCAACACTATCGTGTTGACGTGAGGCTGTGTGTGTGTGTGTGTGTGTGTGTGTGTGTGTGTGTGTGTGTGTGTGTGTGTGTGTGTGCGCGCGCGCGCGCAAGTGCGTTTGCACTTGCACTTGCCCTTGCATGAGAGCGAATGTTTTGTCAGCGACATGTAATGCTATTTTGAGTGGTAATCTGAATACCACCTATAGAAGATTGCTTTTACAGTGATGATCACAAACAGCGTCAGTGAATACCACGTACACAACATCACTAGTAACAGCAGCAACGCAAGCAATAAAGGTAATGACTGAGTTGAGAGCGTCACAGTTACTCTTGACTGATTTAAAAGTGAATTTTTTTCACTTTAAAGGTGAAACCTAAACAAGTTACAGTATTATTAAACATAAAACACAAAAGTGTTATTTATCAATAAGGTTGACTGTTCTTCACAGAGTTATGTTAGCTTAAAATCCTAAAATTGTTGTCATTTTTTTATCCATTAAACATACGAGTAATATCGTTTAATGGACGAGCGAGGGAAGAGAGGAAGGCAGTCTCTAATTCTACTGGCGGCAGGAGGTAGGTGGGGAGGCTGTGGATGGTGCGGTGTCAGTAACAGTGGTGTTGGAAATAGCAGTGAAACCCTCTTGAGGAATCTTTTATCTGCGGTAGTGAGGGTGAGCGTTGCCGGGCACTACTCTCAGAGCTCCAGGCAAGTGCGAGAGTGGAATGATTTATGTGGCCCAGAAGCCTAAACAAGAACATTGCAACCGGAACCAACTTTTTCAAAGTTCCTATAGAGACTCAGTGCGATGAGAATTCGCCGGAAAATGGTGGAAGCATTAGTGCAGCGCAGTGGCAGAGATAACACTTTGGAGCCACGCCAGTGTTCGGCCATCCCTCACCGTCACGAGCTTTGCTCACTCAAGTACAACTCATACCTTTCCCACATTATTAACTGCCTCTTCCGAAGAATGGAACACTTGGTGGGTGTTACAACACTCACTTTCAAAAAGTGCCGCTATCAAAACAAACATGCGATGACGCTTCGGTACGAAAAGCGATGCAGGTGTGGCTATGACCACTCGAATTACTGAACCTGTGACCTCCTCTTCCTGACAGAAGAATGACGATTGCCAGGAGGACACACTTCGTTGTCCTTATCTATTCCCATAAACCTTAAAATGTTCCTCAGTTGGTACTGGGAATGAAGATAGCGTGATGCGACCTCCTAGGCTGCTCACTCACACACGACGCATACGTACACTCACAGACACACTCCACTGCTAGCCAAGCGTCATAACACAAACTTTTAAACAATTACGCAAAACGCATGTGTGAATATCTTCACAATAGGAATCTTGTCAAATGCCACTCTGAAACATAAAGGAGAGTTACGAGGAGCAAAGGTTAATTCAATTCCTGAGGTAACTCGATGCTCCTCTCTCTCGAGAGTAAATAAGAGGGAAAGGGGTAGAGAGGCGGGGTACGGAGGGAGGAAGGGTGCCGCCGCAGTACGGGCAGCGTCATGTGCTGCTGGAGTGTGCAAGGCAGAGAGCCCTGGCAACAATTCAAGTGGTAATTTGACTCATACTAAATCTTTATATCGTTTTGCTGACCCAATTGTGTGTGTGTGTGTGTGTGTGTGTGTGTGTGTGTGTGTGTGTGTGTGTGTGCGTGCATGCGTGCGCACACACGCGCGGGTTTCTGCCTGCTTTTCATTCTCTCTCTCTCTCTCTCTCTCTCTCTCTCTCTCTCTCTCTCTCTCTCTCTCTCTCTCTCTCTCTCTCTCTCTTTCTCTCTCTCACCCACACACACACACACATAGACATCCGCTGGATAAGATATTCCTATACACACTTATTCATGTTAGAGGGTCAGGGGAAGGGGGGTGAGGGGAACGGAGTACACATACAACGCGGAGACGTGAGAAATGTGAGACACGACTCTTTCTTAAGATAGCTGAGAGGAGAGCCTTCCGGTTTTATGTCTTGAAAACATTCCATTCTTGTCCCTCATCCTCCCTTCCCATTTCCGCTAGTGGTGTGATCTGGATAGTGAGTCATGTGTTGACCTTAATCTAATTACTCACCACTACTAACAATAAAACAACCATTAATATCATCACCATAATTATCATCAACAAATAGAACACATTATATCCAAAAAGACAACGCATGTATTAATTGATTTTGTTCAATTTGTGTAATTATGTTGTATTCATCTCTACATGACGGACTATCACTGTCTCCTGAACACTGGCAGGTTTCCTTCGCAATGCTGCCGCGGTGTGCGTGACGATGACTGCAGTGTTCCCATCCAAGACACTCTGTGTTACTGCGATGAGTTCTGCCTCAGGGGTAGCCAGGATAACGGTATATGGAATAAACACGGAGACTGCTGTCCGGACTTCCGCGAAGTGTGCCTTGGGGCGCCTTCAGATCGCTACTTCAGCAAAGACGAAGAAGGTAAGCATTGGGACCGTACTCACAAACACTTCTGCGCCACACTATCACTATATTCAAAAGTCTCTGGTTAAAGTTACATATGTTCCAAAAATTTTCCTATAGTTATGGTGACAGATTAATAAGATTTGTACATTAAGAAGCAGGAGAGACTCTCCTGAGAACACAGTTGGTCATCGGTGTGGCCTTTGAAAACAGTCGTGGTAAGAGAGAAGATTGTATCTGAAAACCGGAGTTGGTTTTAAATATGCATCATAGTTACCAACCAAATCAGCATGTTATAATAATTCCTATAAAAAATCATACTAAACTGAAAATACAATTAATATCATTCACCTGGTAGCAAATTTCCTGTCTTGTCTAAACCTGCACCTCCTCCCTGCCAGTAAGTGAGGCCACACCTACTGAGTTCTGCGCAATAAACATTCTTCCTCTTCCTCCTCCTACTCCTTTTAGACACCCTGCCATTATCCACGTCCTGTTTTCCTCCCTCAGCTGTGTGCATTCACGATGGTAAGAACATGACGGCTGGGAAACACACCTTCAACTGCAATGAGTGGTAAGAATCACTGCCTCAATATGTGCACTATCCTCTTCCTTAGTTTAATGTCTTTTCCTTCCCTTATATTTACCATAATTTGAATGCTAGAGAAGCCCATAAGTGTGGGTGGGGGCTATCTTCAGAGTAGCCAACATAGTTACCATGGACAGGGAGCCAAGTCAAGTCAGTAGACGAGTGACCCTTCATTGCTTCATGTCATCGGTCACTGAAATAGTTAAGAAAATAAGAAAAACCACCGTGGTACAGTGGCGCTATGCATGCTTTAACACACTAGGGATGAGTTCACGCATGGTGCTGTTGGAGCATGTGGATTTCAATAGTTTTCAATTCAGACCAGCGACATCACCCACTTAACAGCGAGGAAAAGAATTAGTACTCACGCTGACAGTTACAGCAACTAAATTTGAATAGATAAAAAACATAGAAATTCCAAAGAAATATCTTTGCATTTGTAATGCTAAAGCAAGGAATACAAGATGAAAACATCAGAAATAAAGATTTGGAAAACAATACAAACATAATTGTCGTTTGCGGTGGTGAACATCTTCTGCCAAAGCCAAGTCATGACTGATGCCACATCACATGTAATGTGACTAGTGTATGCACTCAAATGTTGGTTCACCATTATTCCTGCCTCACAAGGCTAGGTGATGGTGCTGAGTGTATACAAGATTTTAATGGTCAAGGAGCCTTCCGGCGCACCAGTTTGAATCATGGCCACAGTCGAGGGCAGAACCGGGTAACATTTTCCAAATGCCAAATAAAAAGTCCTCAGTTAAGAGGCACCGTCCAGCTTTAATATTAATAGATCACAGAGACTACCACATGTAGAATTGCTTGCAGCTCACCATACCAGGAGCTATAACCGAAAAATAAAGTTAAGATTGTCTACATGTTCCCTTTGCACTCAGCTCCGTCTCTTCCCTCTCTATTTTAGCTCGTGTGAGGACGGGCGACTGACCTGTGAGGAGGACCAGTGCTTGGTGGATGAGGAAGTGCTACAAAGAATGCAACAAAACGCTCTCCAACACGGCTGGACGGCCGCTAACCACTCTATTTTCTGGGGCAGGAAGCTCAAGGAGGGGTTGGCACTGAGAACAGGCACCTTTCTACCTGAGGAAAAGGCAAGCACTATTACACCAGTAAAGCTGACCTAACAGTCAAAATGTCATGTAGTGGTTAAAGGGATTTGTTTCTCACTCTTGGCCTGCTCTATGCTCCAGACGTACAACATGCAGCCCATCCTACTGCGGCCTGAACGGCAGCGCATCCCTATGGAGTTTGATGCACGACACAAGCCGGAGTGGAGTGGGCTGATCAGCGGAGTGCGGGACCAAGGCTGGTGCGGCACCTCCTGGGCCTTCTCCTCACTGGATGTCGCTCAGGACAGGTGAGAGTGAGTGCGATTACAAACTACAAGCGCTCCTCCTACTATCATCCGTCTATCCTGCACACACACACACACACACACACACACACACACACACACACACACACACACACACACACAGAGACACACACACGGGATAATGACTAAAAGGATACAGGGGATGAAGGATATTTCCTAAAAAGTCTGATTAAAGACACATTCGGCTCTCATTTCGACGGACTTATAGACAGGAAGGGTAGCCCGTTGTTTGAAAAAAGTCTGTTGATTAAAAATACTTACGTACGATAAATACTGTTATATAAAAAAAGTTTTGTAAGCTAACCATGTAATATTATACATTACATGCCATGTACGAGTACTACATGTATATTATACGGTAATATGATAAGTTAAACGACTGAAATAACTGTTAGATTAGCAAGTTACCTTTTTCTCTGTTTGTGAGGTATCTTGCACAAAACGAATACCTAAATCAAAACAACAACGAACAATTCTTGTGTGTATGTACATTTCTCGAGAGACAACCACGGATTGAGGGGTGCGTGGCCTAACCAATGTTAAAGTGGAGAACTGCACCATCTAACTCTAACACATTACTGTAGGTCAGTCCCTATACCTACCTCTCTTCAAGCTCAGAAATATTTTTCTTTCTCGATTTTATCATATATCTACTTAGCATCCATAATATAACTTTTAATTCATTTTAATAAGATTTTATGTTTATTATTACTTGACTTTTTTTTTAAAGCCGGTATCACACCAGACAAACCTACCCAGCAGTGGAGCTGGGTATTTGTCCGTTGAGATTTTGTGGCCCCTTGAATCCAAAGTCCATTGAATTGAGAGCCAAGTGTATTAACTTTCATTCTTTCAAGCTACATAGGTTTATTGGGGACCTTATATACATATTTAAGTGGTATAGGGGTTATAACAAAGGGAATATGAACAAAACTCTAAAAACCAGTAGCCAGGATAGAACCAGAAATAAGGAGTTCAAACTTGAGGAATTTAGGTTTAAGAAAGTAATGAGAAAGAACCACTTCTCTAACGGAATTGAGAATGAGTGGTCAATAGAAAGAACATGAGGCAAATTTATGAATGACAATGATAGGTGGAATTATGTAGTTTAGTTCAGAAAGGGGCTGCTACATATTGGCACGGTGGGATCTTGCAGCTTCCCTCATTTTATAATGTTCTTTCGTTCATAAACACCCACACAATTAAGACGCGTTACCACCACTACACCTGAAAACTGCACTGAAAACAATATTCGCTAATTTGCAGATCATTGCTCTTACCACGATCATTCTTAACGATCACAGAGACGACTCACTATGTTTTCAAATGTTTTTTTTTCTCATGCTGATAACATATAAATCTTTAAACCTCTCACTAGAATTATCAGAGAATGCCTGAAAACCTGTGCAACTTCATCTAGAGACTCTTGAAGGCAGTGGAGATGAGGATTAGTAGCGTTATAGCGAAGGAGTCAGTGATTTGTGTTTCTTTGGTACTGCAGAGAAATGATCCTCTCCGGCCAGCCTTCTATCAAACTGTCGACGCAAGAACTTCTCAGCTGCATGATACCGAAAGTGAACTGCCAAGGGGGATACGTGGAACATGCCTGGGGATTCTTAAGGAATCTTGGGTAAGTTGCTGTCCGTTACCTTGACTATTTAACTGCTAAGAATGTCCTTTGTTAATACAAAGAATAAAAGACTGTAAGGTTAATCTTACTTCTGCTATACAACAAGAGATGCTTATTGGAAACGACTACAAAAAACAAGCAGTCAAAGATGATTAGAAAAAAAATTGATCAGGAATAAAGTTAATCAGACAAATACAGACTTAATTACAAAGTAGTGGTGATCAAATTTGATAAATACAGGAAGCAGATTAACGCTCCACACTCCATCGACCACTGGTTAATTTTTCTAGGGATGTTATGTCCTCTGCCTCTGATCCCCTGCAGGTGTATCAACTTTCCAAGCTTAGAGTATAGCAATAGGTTAGAAAAAAGTTATTTCATTTCTGATCACGTTGGTGGCTGAATAAAGACAAG
>CM035184.1:8889151-8890940 GCA_020233015.1 Callinectes sapidus
TTCTCTTCATAATAAGTTACCACTAAGCTTCTTGCTCCCCCCATCCCATTTTCCTACCCCCTCCTTTACCCTCTCCCTCACCCTAGCCTCATTTATTAACTTAGCGTTCATAGGAATTCCCAGCCATTTCAGTATGTGTGTGTGTGTGTGTTGGTGGGTCGGGAGATTTAAGGAGACAGCAGCAGCAGCAGCAACAACAACAACAACAAATACCGCTACTACTACCAATACTAGTTTTGCTATAACAACAACAAGAACAACAACAACAACAGTAAACGGAACGACAATAATGATGATGATGATGATGATGATGATGATGATAACAATTATGATAATTCTTCTTCTTCTTCGTCTTATTATTATTATTATTATTATTATTATTATTATTATTATTATTATTATTATTATTATCATTATCATCATTATTATTATGATCATTATTATTATAATTATTGCTATTTTTATTATCATTACCATTATTCTTATCATAACAATAATAACCGTAACAACAACAACAACAACAACAACAACAAACATTAAAAGAAATCATTAAAAAATGGCATTGTCTGCTTGTCTGCAACTTAGCGCTCCGCTTAGCCCTGGAGGGAACAAGGTTGACTTGGCCAGGAGCAGGAGCACATTTTGCTGTCCATTGCATATGAAAACTGCGATATCAGTCTCGGTAACCACTTGCAGTCAATAGATTTTAACTGAATATCGTTTTGTCGTATTTTGCATTTATTGCTTCTCCGCATGTGAACTGTTTCTGCCTTGCAACTTACCCAAGTATCGCATCATCTCTATAGCTTAAACTTGAGCACACAAAAAAGCACGAATTATGTGTCATAACTCGCTACATATTCATGACAGCCAATTTAGGCTGACAGCATCAGACACAACAGTGACTCTATAATGAAGATGCATTGTAAAAACTTTGCAAAACAAACAAGAAACTGGCAATACAACGACATGAAATGTGATGGTAGAAAAATGTTTAGAACATATTTTATTTATCCTTGCTATTCATAGCTTTTAAACACTGAATTCTGAAACGTTCTATTATATTAAGTAAAAAAAACTCGTGAACAAAAGTATGATCAGAATGCAAATAAAATTCTCTTTGATCCTCCCAACACCGCCCCCCATCACTTAGCTCCTCCTCCATCTCACTTTGTGTGAGGCCCCGAGGCATCTTGATGCCCCGCGTCATGCTTTCCGTGGCTATCTCCTTCATTCCCCGCCCGTGCAGGTCAAATAAGGCATTGTAGAGCGCCCACCAATCATCGGCGCCAGGTGGCGTACATGATAAAACTGGATGTGCTTGCTTGAGGTCTCAGTCTAGAGGCGGCGAAGGATGACGAAAGCAAGCCTGGTGGTTCTCCTGGTGGTGATGGTGGTGGTGGCTATTGGAGCTGACTCTGTCATTCCCCCAAGGAGAGACTATTGTAGGAACAGGTGAGTGGTGTGGCGCAATAGAGTTTACTGCGAGGCACCCCAGAGTGCTATACCAATCAAATTTAATTCATATGTAAATTTAATCATCGTAACAAGTGTTCTAATGACTTTTTTTCAAAACCTGAAACGAAATGCCGAGCGCTATATCTCTTATACCACAATTCAAACTCCGTATGATAGGCCTCCCAGCAGCACAGATGTTTGATATAAAAATGTGGCGCGCCTGAGACGTTGTGACTACTGAGCCCTGCTGACGAAGCACTGGTCAGGGAGGCGCCCTCCTGGAGACCATGAGGCACAATCTGTCTGCGCCAGATGATCCACGCGTGCTTCT
>CM035184.1:8896389-8919854 GCA_020233015.1 Callinectes sapidus
TATATATATATATATATATATATATATATATATATATATATATATATATATATATATATATATATATATCCGCTGAATGAGATATTAAAATGCACACTAATTTATATTGAGGTGTTAGGTCGCCTCTTCGAAAAATCTGGAAATTGAGCAAATGATACAACAAAAGTATTGGCTAATTTTGGTGAATTTTCATTATTTACTTATTTCCAAATGTGTGTGTTTTTTTTTTTTTTTTTTTTTACATAGTATTCATCTCTACATGATGGACTGTTAATGTCTCCTGAACATCGGCAGGTTTCCTTCGGAATGTTGCCGCGGTGTGCGTGACGATGACTGCGGTGTTAACGTCGACGGCATTTACTGTTATTGCGATGAGTTTTGCCTTAGCAGGGAAAATGAAGATGATGATGATGATGATGATGACTGCTGCCCAGACTTCCGTGAAGTTTGTATGGGGGAATCTAAACCAGAATATATTTTCAGCAATGAGGTTGAAGGTAAGCGTTGGGAGCATACCAAGAAATATATGTGTCACACCACCAACCAAACCCTCTTGTTGTAATAATTACTATGAAAATATTCCAGGTAAACTGAAAAGACTATCCATTCATTGAACTGCTAGTAAATTCTTTGTCGCTAATACTCCTTGTTCTAAAAAACTACACCTCCTCCCTCCTTCCTCATTCTTCACATGTCCTGCCGTTATCCACGTCCTGTTTTCCTCCCTCAGCTGATTGCATTCACAATGGCAAGTCCTTGGCGGCTGGTAAGCACACCTTCAACTGCAATGAGTGGTAAGAAGCACTTCCTCAATATGTGCACTATCCTCTTCCTTCGTTTAATGTCTTTTCCTTCCCTTCCATTTGAATGGTAATGGCCTCTTGCTGTGGGTTGGGGCTGTCTTCAGAGTAGTCGACATAATGACAGGGAGCCAAGTTAAGTGTGGGGACCCGTGGCCTGAATGCACGTGACTCTTCCTCCTTGCTTCATGTCATCAGTCATTTCTTGAATTTCAAGTCTTGATTTGAAAGTTGGATAGATAATCCCTCTTAAGCTCTATAAGGCACTGTGTAGAATCACTTACACTTACATATTGTTAGGTAAACAATACGAGCTGCCGTGGTAAGGTGCGACCACGTACGCTTTGAGGCCCGTATACCCATACACTAGGGACGAGCTCACACACGCTGTATTTAGTGCATGTTGATTTCAATAGTTGTCAACACAGCCCAGTAACACCACCCACTTAACGGTGAGATTTTATTTCATGTTGTGGGCGGTGCTGTACCACCGATCAGAGCGAGGGGATGCTAGCTCGGGCACTTACATTTACGGCAACTAAATTTAGATGGACTAGAGAACATCCTTGAATGTGGAATGTAAAAAACCAAGATTAAAAGGTGAAGACATCAGAAACAAATGTTCGGACATAATTCAAACAGAAATGTCATTCCCGGCGGTGTACATCCTTCATACTCAAAGCCAAGAGGTGACGGATGCCGCGAGACTCGTGTTGTGACAAGTGTATACTCTCATGTGTTGGTTCAACATCACCCTTGCCTCACGAGACTGGTTGATGTAGCACTGAGTATACTCGGTCTTAAGGGTCAAAGGGTCTTCACTTACACGTATTTAAATTATGGCAACGGTCAATGGCAAGACAGGACAACAGTTTACAAATGCCAACTAAAAAGTCCTTCGTTAGGAATTGTACTGTTCCAGTTTTGATAGATTATAGAGACTGTCACGTGCAGGCTTGCTTTCCGCTTCTGTAATTTTCTCCATGTTCTTATGTTCTGGGGAATCAGGACCTATAACAAATAAAAACATAACAATACATGTCCCTATCCAATCGACGGCGTCTCTCCCGTCTTCCATCCCCATGGCAGTTCGTGTGAAGACACGCGACTGACCTGTGAGGAGGACCAATGCTTGGTGGATGAGGAACTGCTACATAGAATGCATCAAAACCCTCTTCACCGAAGCTGGATAGCAGCCAATCACTCTATTTTCTGGGGCAGGAAGCTCAAGGAGGGGTTGACACTGAGGACAGGCACCTTCCTTCCTAATGCCATGGTAAGTGCAGTTACACCAGTAAAGCTGACCTAACAGTCAACATGTCATGCAGTGGTTAAAGGGATTTGTTTCTCACTCTTGGCCTGCTCTGTGCTCCAGACGTACAACATGCAGCCCATCCTACTGCGGCCTGAACGGCAGCGCATCCCTATGGAGTTTGATGCACGACACAAGCCGGAGTGGAGTGGGCTGATCAGCGGAGTGCGGGACCAAGGCTGGTGCGGCACCTCCTGGGCCTTCTCCTCACTGGATGTCGCTCAGGACAGGTGAGAGTGAGTGCGATTACGAACTACAAGCGCTCCTCCTACTATCATCCGTCTATCCTGCACACACACACACACACACACACACACACACACACACACACACACACGGGACCATTGTTTAGTAATAATTCATATCAGAATCTTAGCCTCGAAATAGAATGGTGAACATAATATAACATTAAGGTAAGTAATGCACCAACATTAATCACATCTATAAACTCAGACAAATGAGACACTTCACTGCCACTAAACTTCACTGCAGCGTAAGCAAGGACCGGAATTTTGATAATTTTCTCTCAAAACGCCCACTTTCAAGTGTCACATGGACAATTGACTGCGTTCACAAGTGTTTCTCGTCTTAATGACATAGAAATCTTGTTAACCTGTCACTAGAATTGAAAAAAAAACACATTTAAAAGCCTGTGTAACTTTAACTAGAGTCTCTTATTAAAGGTAGTGGAGATAAGGCGTAGTCCTGAGTTGCATCAACGATAATTGATTTGGGTTTTATTTGTTCCTGCAGAGAAATGATCCTATCCGGCCAGCCTTCCATTAGACTGTCGGCACAAGAACTCCTAAGCTGCACAATACCGACGGTGAACTGCCAAGGAGGATTCGTGGAGGGTGCCTGGGGATTCTTAAGGAAATTTGGGTAAATTTTGCGTCACCTTACACACTGCTCTTAGCTTCATTCATCCATTCATAGCTAGACTGACCTTTGTTAACTCAATAAAATATTGCTTATTCTTTGCCTATAAAACCTGCTTATCAAAAATTACTGTAGTAGAAGCAAATTTATAAAAAGAAGTTTAAGGATCGGAAATAATTAGATAAATACTTTTGATCAATAATGAAATTGAAGACACGCGTGCGGACTTGATTGGAAAGTATTGGTGATTGCCACAATTCTTAGGTCGCAGGTTTATTTTTCACGGAATATTACGTCCTCTGATCCCCCACAGGTCTATAAATTTTCCAAGCTCAGAGTATAGCTATAGGCTGAAAAAAGTGATTTCACATCTGATCAAATTAGAGCCTGAATAAAGACCAGTTTCCTTATTTCGCTTCTTGTCCAGTTGCTTTTGTTTATTACGTAGTTGTTGGTGGTGACGTTGTTATCACCAGGACTAGATAATGACTAACCTCGGGCCGGTGTTCACAGAGTGATGGAGGAGACGTGTTACCCATACACGAGTGGCCAGACCGAGAACGTTTCTTCCTGTAGCAGAGTGTCCAAGCATTGCAAGGTGAGCCATAACTGCACGCACACACACACACACACACTTACCCACCCATCCACACACACACACACACACACACACACACACACACACACACTCTGAGGAAACTGACATGAAACTGATGTGACAAGGACATGTTGTGTCCTGGGCAAGGTAAGGGCGTGTGTTTCCTGCTGACCTCGTGTTGTTGTGTCTCCCGCAGAAGTACGAGACTGAGCCAGCCTATCGCATTTCCAGCAAAGTGGAGGACATTCAGTGGGAGATTTTGACCAACGGCCCCGTGCAAGGTGTGTGTGTGTGTGTGTGTGTGTGTGTGTGTGTGTATTCACCGTCGCGGTGGCCTGCTGCTGACCCAGCAAACCTTTTCGCTACGGAGCGAGCTCAGAGTTCATAGATCGATCTTCGGGTAGGGCTGAGACTACATCACACACTACACACCGGGACAGCGAGGCCACAACCCCTCGACTTACATCCCGTACCTACTTGCTGCTGCTGGGTGAACAGGGGCTAGATACACATTAATAGGCTTGCCCATTTGCCTCGCCACGACAGGGACTCGAACCCGAGCCCTGTCGGTTGTGAGCCGAGCGTGCTGACCACTACACTATGCAGTGTGTGTGTGTGTGTGTGTGTGTGTGTGTGTGTGTGTGTGTGTGTGTGTGGGTGGGTGGGTGTGTGTGTGTGGTAAATAGAACAATGAAATGCCTTACTATCTAAATATTCAATAATTCAGTGTGTTTACAATCATCATACAAGAACAAAATATGACAACACTGGGTCTTACAAAAAGATATTCAGAATTTGAAGTTAGTGTATCTTTGTAACCCTGAACCGACTATGGGAAAATCTATTTCGTACACCTTTGAAATGCAGAAATTCATTTATACACTATTTTCAATTGGAGAAACTTAAAGATTTCTAATTGTCTCTCTACTCATACTACTATTATCGCTAATGTCGTTACTGACGATGATAATGATGATAATGATAATGATGACAATGATAATCACAATGATAATGATGATGATAATAATAATAATAATAATAATAATAATAATAATAATAATAATAATAATAATAATAATAATGATAATAATAATGATAATAATAATGATAATGATAATAATAATGATAATGATAATAATAATAATAATAATAGTGATAACAATAATGATATATGTGCGGTCGTTTTGCACGGGCAGCGCTGATGAGGGTGCACAGTGACCTGTTCCTGTACAAGAGCGGCGTGTATAGCTGCCCGCAGACTGACACACAGGAACCCACATCGATGCACTCCGTCAGGATCGTGGGCTGGGGCACTGAGTACTCCTCCATGTACTCTCCTGTCAAGTACTGGGTGAGTGCTACCTCTTGGGTCGCTGGTCACACGTGGCGACAAGTAATGTTTCTAGATTTAATTATGTGGGAACGCTCGCGTGGTATGCATGATTTGCAAACACATATAGATGAAAGGAATGAACTCAGTGTTCAGGTTGTTGGTACGGAGTCATCAGGCAGCTTTAAAAGAAGAGAAGACAACTTCATGGATTAAAATGATCATTGGAAATAAAGAAGCAATATGTTTGCTACAGGAACTGTCAAGTAATGGCTTCTTGCAGTTTCCTTTATTTTCTCATGTTCTTCTGTAATAACATTCATTATCTCTCCACTCATCACGCGTTCCTTCTTTGTATCACATAGGTGGTGGCCAACTCCTGGGGAACAACCTGGGGTGAGGAGGGCTTCTTCAGAATCCAACGCGGCACAAACGAATGCGGCATTGAGACCTTGGTGCTGGCAGTGAGGGGGCGCAAGGACCCCATGGTCAAGCGCAGCATTAAGTCATGAGGCGCAGCACCTCACTCATGGGAAGTGGGTGCGGCAGGCTGACACGGTCGTCACGGAGCCTGGAGGGAGGATAGATGCATTCCTTGCAACTTATTCTATCGTCTAATTTGAGTGAGGCACTCCTACAAAAATTTTGAAATTTGGTGTCCTCTTCTTTTCTGAAATCATTTTTTTTTAGTCTAAACTTTATTTAGTTACTTAACGTAAACGTTTCTTTTAAGCTTGTCCACACCGCTGCCCTGCTTAAGGAGTCTATATGTATTCAATAAGATAGAGGAGATTTAGTTTGTTTCATGACAAAGCTTAACGGAAAATGATGCTACAAGAATGAGTTCACACACCTCATTCCATTGATGTGTTGTAGGAGGATTATTGGTTTTGACTCATGAACTGCCTTTGCCTGTTTGTCTTGGTATAGCAGTTTGCAAAAATAAAATGGAATATTTCTAGGGTGAGTTTGTTCCAGCCACGCTACTTGCGATACCGGTGAAGGAGGGAAGCGACAGGTTAGGTCTTTGGAGAAGAGAAGAAAGGATGAAAGGAAAACAAAGGATGATAACATCAGAGAGGACAAAATTTGATATGTTTGGGCTACACTGAACAGAGATGGGGACTGAGGTGAGATGGAGGTGGGTGAAAGTACATGGGAGGAGAGGAAAGAAGAGGTAACTTAACACAAAATGAACCAAACATTACTGTGCTGCTCACCTTCCGTGTATCGGAAAGGTTTCTAAATATTACAAAAAAAAAAACGAATGAAGATGTCTTTTTCTTGCAGTTCATGTGTCATTTTTTTCCTCTTCTTCACACTTCACCTCTTAATCATCGTCCTCATCATCACAGCCATCATTATTTCACCTAAATGATGGTTAAACTGTACAAAATTTCCAAAAATCAACAGGTCGGGAAGTTGTTGTCAAAGATGCGGGAAATTGGCTCCAACCACTAAGTTGTAGGTTATCAACAAACTGCAAGACTCAACCACCAAATGAAATAAAACACTTGACGTTTACTCCACGTCTTATTCATGTTACTCGGGACATTAATATGAACAGTAACTATACATTGGACGTCTGCAAATTCAATTACAGGATCTACAAACATCCAGTTACATGTATATGTTGACGGGGAAGACCCCTAACAAATATCTATAAGGAAAAAAATACTATGATTATGAATACTGTTCGCTAACCTATAAACTCCGGAATATAGAAGTTAAAGCTTTAGAAGGTGGCAGTGTGTTGTTGGCTCACTTATCCTACAGGAAGCATATCATAAGCTCACTAAATATCAGACAACCAATCACAAACACAACATTTCCTCTCACAGTGATCGCCTCTGGACCTAATGCACCTACACTCAAGCATGGCGTCCCAAAGAAGACCCATAACAAGTAAAATAGCTCATAGACATTTATTTACAGCATGGCTTCTTTCTTGTATCTGTTGCCATCGGTCAGAACTCCCCAGGAAAGACCACAGTGTACATGACGAACGACGCGACGTGTAACGAAAATCCCTCTCGCATTTCTTAATTTACTTCTTATAATTTATTTTCCATCTAGTCTGACGCTCCCATTGGTGGAGGTGATCAGGGCCACGAACAGTTCCTCTTCCCTGCTACTGCCTTGCTATTCTCTGACCCCTACTATTTTCTCTCCCTCCCCTCCCGCCAAACAACCCTTCCTCCCTCCCTCCCTTCCGCCTCGGTCTACGTCTTGGCTCTATTTTCCTTTCCCATCTTCCAGCTAATCCCATGTACAAACAGAGGACCCATCCATTCATTCTCTACCCATCCCTCCCTCCCTTCTCACACTCAGCCACACCAACATTTTCCTTACTTCTATCATCACCACCACCAGTATTCACCAAGTACAACAAGAATGCCTTGGACAGCCGCAATGTACCTTTCAGTGCTCCTCGGCGTCATAATCTGAACCACTTATGCGCCGCACCTTCACCACTCCCAAGAAGGCACTAATTGAGGCTGTACGGGTTCTTAATCATTTTTACGATTGTTGTGATAGACTAACAAAATTTCTATATCATTACAAGAGGAAACACTCTTGAGAATCTAGGTAATCATCTCCGTGTCCTTGGAAAAAAAGTCACGGTGAAAGAGCAAGGCGTTCCAGAATAGAGGCTAAAGCTCTCCACGAGATGTCCCTTCCTGCCCAAGCTGCAAAGGCTCCACCGCTGCCCTGCTGCCCCACCAGGAGAGCACTAGGGCGCTGGTGGGCAGGAGGGTGGTCTGAGAAGCCTCGTGTGAGCAGGTGTAGCAGTGCTGCCTCTTGACTTGAGGTTCACCTGTGGGGTCTCTCTAAGGTTAAGCTCGGGTGCAAGTTAAATTTAGCCCTCAGCTTGGTGGTGTTACGAATCCAAAGACTTGACGATGGACTCAATACATAATGGATGACTAATAAATGATAACAGTGATATAGAAAATAAATACAAACAAATGATAGTAACAATAACTGAAGACCTGAAAAAAAAAACTGAAGAAGCCATTAGCGAGACCGGTCAGGAATAAACTCAACTCCCTACCGCTGTGTTTCCTTTTACCCATCCTGTCTTAATGTCTATACAGTAATAATAATAATAATAATAATAATAATAATAATAATAATAATAATAATAATAATAATAATAATAATAATAATGATGAAACTCTCAGTAATAGTAATAATAGTAATAACAATAAGAATTACACACTCTACCATCTCTTTGGCCCTGTACATGAAGCCACTTTCTACACGGCAGATGGCGTCACAGCGCAAGACAGGAGGACAAAGTACCAATGAGAAAATCCCAAGGAGCGTCAAGACATTGACAAGTAAATCATAACAACGATAAATAACAAAATAATAATAATGATTACACTAAATTCATAGGAAAAGATATCAATAAAAAAAAAACTATACACAAAAAAAATATGTCGCTATGTCTTTTCCCCAAACAGGAGTCATTTCCAATACAAGGCAGACGATATGATGGGGAAAAATATGGGAAAATAAGAAATTTCCAAGGACCACGTACTAGACAATGATAGGAATTAGGTAGAGCGTGAGTGGAGGACTTGAAAGACCTCACACCCTCACGCCCTCTAGTGGTGGCGCTTGTTGTGGTGGCGCCGCTGAGTGTGTCGCCCCGCCCTCCGCCGCCCGCCCAGCCTCCTGTCGTAGTCGTTGAGGCGAGCACGCACCGCCAGCACGAAGGTCTCGATGTCTGACTCGTTGTAACCACGCCTGATCCTGAAGAAACCGTTCTCGCCCCATTCCGGCCCCCACGAGTTGGCCGCAATCTGCAGAGGAGTAAGATGACCGAGATGACGGATTTAGTGTGGTGGAGGCGCGCTTGTTAACCCTTTGGTTTCTATGGCATTTCTTCGTCCTCTAAGCAATTGTTTGAGGCAGTTTTGCAGCTTTAAAAGTTACCATTCGTATCCCCACCCCCCCCCCAAAAAAAAAAAAAAACAGTGCCACAGAAGTAGCCTAAGCTCAAAACAATGAACATTCATTTCTCAGGAAATACATTTTTTTTAAACAACACGTGATGAAGCACCAAACATAGTGTAATGGAATCAGATAAAAAAGAAGCAACCGAAAGAATTCACTCCTGAAATAGAGTTATAAGTTGGTGGATGAAAGGAATAGACTATTTAATAAGATTGTTATTGTCGAGTTATTAGGATAGATTACAAGACAATTTTATTGATGAGGATGATAGTGAAAAGAGGTAGGTGTGTTTCATACCGGGACGGCCCGGTGTTTGCCTGACAGTTTCTTGCAGTTTCCCCTGATATTCCATGCTCTTAAGATAGAAAAAAAAAAAAAAACTCACCCAGTACTTGGTGGGCTGACCGTAACCGGTGTCCTCCTCCCCCCAGCCCAGGAGTCTGACGGAGTGACTGACGGGCTCCTCCCGCGTGAGACCTGACGTGGAGTACACGCCCCTCTCGTACATGAACAGGTCCTTGTGCACTTTCATCATGGCTGCCAAAGGCAAAGGAAAATTAATACATGCATTAATTTGTATTCTAACAAGAAGAATGAGCCTGCATTTTCATAACTGATATAGACGTTTCCATCTTGATTAGTTTAACGGGGCTTCCTCAGCACGAGGCTTTCTACTTTCATCTCTATTTTTTTTTCCAAAGCAATAGTCAACCAATATTCTAAGCTATTCAACACTTTTCTCGTTTTATTGTAAACTCTGACAATTCTTGCAAGCTTTTTTTCTGTGATTTCGATTCTCCCAAGAGGGAGTTCTTAAGACACTTGTCCTTTAGTTTGGAGAATCCATTGCCTCTAGGAATTGGCACTTCAGTTATTTGTTTTCCCCTTTTGTTGCCCTTTACCAATACCCCTTTTTACATAAAAATGTAAATAAATAAGCTTTTGAAATCAGTGACTGTTTCTATACCCTATCATTTTTCAATGAAAGGGTTTTCAGACACTTCTCCTTTAACTCTATGGACTATCACATCACGCAAGCCCTTTTCTTTCTTTTGTCGCCCTTGAAATGTACCTCGCTTACTTAATAAAACAACTCATTCTCGTAAAGCACCCACGAGTAGCACATTCCCGCCTCGCCTCACCTTGCACGGGGCCGCCTGTCATGATCTCCCACTGTATGTCCTCCTCCTTCCCCGAGATGCGGTAGGCGGGCTCCATCCTGTACAGCTCGCTCCGCTTGTACACAGCCTACCGGAAAGACAGTAAGTCAGCAGAACCCACCTGAAATGCTTTATATAGCATCCATTAGTGGAAGGGGTACTACAAAGCATTGGATACTGTCACCATAAGTATCGTTTGTGCTCAATCTTAAGAAAATGGCGCTTTTAAAGGACTTTTCTCTAGTTTTGTTTCCTCGGCTTTAGCTCCCTCTTACACACATAAAAAAACTATCTTAACACATTCAGGTGAAGGTAACCTTTTCTTCTATTGTGTTACGTGATATTGTCTGTACATGACACAAATGTTGTACATCTAACTTTCACTGCTCTCCTTCACACAGCCACCTCACAACCTCCACACCTTCAAACACCACATTACTTTACATCCATATCATCTCTTCTTCTGTGACGTGTCCACTCCCTCCCTGCTCCCTCCCACCACTCGAGGCAATTGAACCGCCCCTGCACCTCCTCTCGTCTCACCTCGTCGTTGGCGCAGCGCAGGTTCATCAGGTTGGCTCCTCGTGGTATGCGGCACTTTGGCACCTTCCCCGACTTGCCACTCTCGTAGAGGAAGCATCCTTCATTCACCACACTGCGTCGGGACGTCAAAGGGTAGAAAACCACCGGGGAAAAAAAAAAAACATGCCACTGATCTCTTCAGGACTGGAACGCATTATCATATTCATTCTGCTTATTGTTTGTCCATTACATGCAGCTTCATAAACTTATGCGGGGATTAAAATAGTACAGACTCTGGCCATTGATCTTACGACCTCCACAGACCCGTTCTAATGGCAGCGAAATCGTCTAATCATACACAAAGTCATGATAAAAATGTGTCCCAGTAATGAAAGGGTTAAAGGTGCGGATATCACAGCAGCAACTATCACCATCACCACCACCACAACATTCACCAACACTACTCAGACCACCAACAACACATCACCACATATTCCCCACCCATAATCACCACCACCAATGCATACCCGATCTTCCTGAGGTACTGCCACGCCCTGTCCACGTGCCCTCCCTTGCAGCCACTCTGTCCTCGGCGGTCACAGCTGAGCAGGTGTTGAGGGGCCAGGGTCACGCTCTCGTTGCCTTGGGACTCCACCGCCAGTCTGAAGGAAAAGTGGCATTGCGAACTTAGCACATAACATAACACATTACCATTCATTCTTTTTTAATATAAAGTGGGATTTATGTGGAAATTTATGGGCTAAAGGAGACCACCTAATGGAGGCTTCCTATCCGAAACCCCACCCATTTTGGAACTGTTACCCCGAGTGGATGCCCAATCTCTACTCGGACCGTGGCCAGGGTTCGAACCCATGCGCTCCGGGATCCCAAGGTCCCCAAAGCACAAGCAGTTCCACTGTACCACAGCGGTTGCAAACTTTTTCTGGTAAACTCTGGAACTCCCTCCTTGCTTCTATATTTTCAACTTCCAATTACTTTATTGAAGAGGGAGGTTTCAAGACATTTGCCCTTGACGTTCGGCTAATTCTTTTAATCTTTAAGGGGACTGGCAAATTAGTAGTTTTTGTCGCCCTTAACGAGCTTCCTATCTCTTACATAAAAAAAATAGATAACACCTACTTTCCTCCACATACCATTGTCATTTCTTTCTGCATATCAACACCACCATATCCTTCTCCTTTTTCTTCTATGTATACTATCCTATCTCCCCCATTAACAGTTAGCGGAGAATAGTCAGCCAGAAAGCTTTGTAAGGACCTCAAGACCTATAACTAATTGGAATGGTTTGTATTCTTCCTCCCCTTTCCCCCGTTCCCCGTGACTCACCTGTCTTGCGCAACACCCAGGGTAGAGAAGGCCCAAGAGGCACCACACCAACCCTGGTCTCGCACTTCGCTGATCTTTCCAAGCCACTCCCGCTTGAACCGCGCATCGAATTGCCTGGGTATGCGGCTCAAGTCCGGTCGCAGCAGAATCGGGTACATCCGCATCGACTGTGAGGGAAGTGAAGGGGGACTGTGTAATGAATGGAGAGTGACCGTGAGGCGCCCTTAACCACAATGCCACGAAAAATTCTCATAAGATAGTGTGGCGGAAGGAAGTACAGAGCGATCACAACAGACTGGGGTGCTGCAGTGGTCCAGATTCTGTCACCGTGGTCGTTCCATAAAACAAGGATAACTAAATCAATAAAGTAATATATACGGTACATAAATAAAGCACAAGTTGTGTTAAATACTACTAATAACAACTGATACAAGATCCTTCCCAGAGAACTCAATTATTTGTAGTCAGTCAATAAATTCTTGTATTTAGCGTGAGTGTGGCAAGTCTGACCCATCAGTATCTCTGCTCTCGGCTCAGCATGTTGTGCAAGGAGAATGGGTGCTGAGCGTCAGAATATCTCCTAGTGATGGCAAACTTCAATCTGTTGCCACACATCACACAGGGAACAAACCAACCACACTGCCTAAATGCATATATGAATAAATAAAAACACTTGATAGAATAATAAAGATATAAGTATGCTATCAAAACGACTAATAACTCTTATCCATGGATTAAATATTTTAGAAGGGGAAGGAAGGATGTCAAAGGGCATCCATGAAGCACATTCTTGATCACCTCTTGCAGAAAACTCTGCGCTGTTTGTCCGCGGGTTCCTGGATATAAGGAGCTTTAAAGGAAGGATGAGAATAACAGGTGGATACATATAGGTAGGCACGTTTTATACAAGTAATGTTACGTGCAGACTTAATGGTCAAGAGATGATTTTGTACCTCTCTCTCTCTCTGGAAGTTAAAGGAAAAGTATTTAGCCTTCCTTCAGTTTAATATTCCCGTGTAGAGTTTATCTTTCCTTCCAGCTACACAAACAAAACAAAACAATCAAATATCTAATAAAACCTTCATACAGATAGAAAAAAAAAACCTCAATCTTTCTCCAATGAAAAAAAACCTAAGAAAATACAATAAAATTTAACCTTTCTCCTTTGAAAAAAAAAAATAAATAAATAAAAATTCAAATTAAAAAAGAATAAACCCTTCCTTCAACTGCACACGTCACAAACAACAAACACACTCACTGAACCACAAGAAAGCAAGGTGAAAAAAGAAAAAAAAAGAAAAAAGGCCCAAAGGAAAAGCGAGGAGCAAACCAGCATCACACAACATCATCCTCTCTCACCAGCGCCTCGGGGTTCATCGTGCCAGTCCTCAGCACCATGCCTTCCAGCGCTTTCCTCTCCCAAAACTCAGGGTATTTAGTGGCAGTCCAACCGTAGCGGCGCGGGTTGGCGTTCACTTGACTGATCACCTGCTCGTCCACCAGGCAGGCGTCGTCCTCGCAATCCAGCCTCCCGTTGTGACACGTGCTGTGGTAAAGGGGGGAAGGTCAGGGGGTGATGTGAGGGGATAAAAGGAAGAGGTTATGGTATTATGAGAGAGAGAGAGAGAGAGAGAGAGAGAGAGAGAGAGAGAGAGAGAGAGATAGAGAGAGAGAGGAGATTAGATAGAAGAGAGAGAAAGATAGGAATGACTGAATGATATGGCAGAAAACCATCAGGCATAAAATCATGGCAACCATTTACCCCCCAGCCTCTCTCTCTCTCTCTCTCTCTCGTCTCTCTCTCTCTCTCTCTCTCTCTCTCTCTCTCTCTCTCTCTCTCTCTCTCTCTCTCTCTCTCTCCAACAGTCTGATATGCACAAATGACTGACTGACTAACTGACTGATAGCTTCCCTGGTCCCGCTGCCTGCCACACAACTAAAAACGCGCCCTCACATTACAGATATACTTCCCGCCCCACCCCTCCCTCCCTCCCTCCACCCACAACCCTGCTCTCGTCACTTTAGACACTCCTTGATACTTCCAACGTGTCCATTAGTGGCGCCAGTATTATAAAGCCTACACACACACACACACACACACACACACACACACACACACACACACACACAAACACACACAGGAGTTTTCTTCTTTTCTTAACTCACCAAACGCACTTCCCCTTTACCTTCACTTCAACTCCACTTCTCCACCTCTTCATTTCATTTCTCCCCCCACCTGCCCAGTCCCCCAGCCTTTCTCGCGCAGGTAGGCCGTGACGGATTGCTCCCCAGCGTGCGTCCCGTCATCCTACCCCGCCAGGTAATTAGTAATGCCGTCAAGGTGGGCACAGGGAAGGGAATCTCGTGCCCGTGCCAAATCATGCTAACGCGCGCGCACGCACGTGTGTGTGTGTGTGTGTGTGTGTGTGTGTGTGTGTGTGTGTGTGTGTGTGTGTGTGTACAGTGTTCTCTTCTCTTAACTATTCTTACGTTTTAGGGTTTATATGCCTTCACACACATGCACGCGCGCGCACTACAGCAACAAGAAAAAAACAAAAACAAACAACTTAAGATAAAAATAATAATCAGACTTACTAGCAAGCCTCAATCAATAAATAAACAAAGAAAAAAAACACATGAAAGAAAACGAAAAGAAAACGAGGAACCGGAGCGGGGAGGAAGGGAAAACAAAAGTAAAGCAACGGTACAACAGAAGCACTACCAACACTACGTCTTCATTAATCCACGCTTCTTTCCTGCATGACTCTGGGAAATGGCTGGATGAAAAGCTGTCTCGTGTAGCTGGGGAAGATTAACTAACTGGCCTTTTGCAGTTGCCTCTCCTTTACGTTCTCACAGAAAGGAGGCCAGCATATGGAAGACAAATAGCTCGTACGGAAGAAGAGGAGGTAATAAAATGCTCTTAAACAGGACTGATGGCTTGAGAGGAGGTGAAGCATGGTGTAAATAATGCATTTAATATCAAACTTCTTATCTTCCCGCCCTTTCAAATTTCAAGAATACTTTTTTTTTTCTTTCGTTTATGTAAATCTGGCATAGAGCGATAAAGAAAATGAAAAAAATATATATATTTATACTAATGAGGTGTTACTCTGTACAAAAGAGGTAAAATTAGAAATTAAGTGTCTTGGAAGCAACAAGGTGTAGTAAAAGAAGCGATGTTTTTAGAGGAGTGGAAGGTTTTCAACTGTGCTTTCGTGATTAGAGTCAGAGAGTAAGTAGTTTAGCAAAGAATCTGTACTATCAAAGAAAAACAGACGTTGTAAGAAACCCGTGTGTGTGTGTGTGTGTGTGTGTGTGTGTGTGTGTGTGTGTGTGTGTGTGTGTCGAAGCTTCACGTTGCAACCTGCTCACTTCTATTCATGTTCTCTCTACTGACGTGTTAATAAGGAGGGATTGTGTGTGCACGGTGCGCTGAGGGTGAAGTATTGCACATGTCACCAAGCTCAGTTACCCTTATTGATGTCCCCGCAACTCACTCCGCTCAGGAAAAGACTGGGAACTGATTTATTGTCACGAAGCTACGGTACAAAGGCGAAAGATAATTTTATGTGTTGGAGGAAGAAGAAGAAGAACAAGAAGAAGGAGAAGGAGAAGGAGAAGAAGAAGAAGAAGAAGAAGAAGAAGAAGAAGAAGAAGAAGAAGAAGAAGAAGAAGAAGAAGAAGAAGAAGAAGAAGAAGAAAAGGAGGAGGAGGGGGGAGAGTCACACCAGACTATCCTTGAATTAAACCATAAATATTTTGAGACATTTTTCAGAATTATAATTAATAATGAGAAAACACACACACACACACACACACACAGGATGGACAGAAATCCCAGCTGCCTGATAACCATACACCAAGAGTTGAACCATTCTTGCCACATGCACGATATCAAGGCAGGATGCATGACGCCAGCAACAATAAGAAAGAAAAATACAAATAAGAACAAAACAAAAAGAAACAGACAAAAAAAAAGAAGAAAAATGTCAAATGAGTAACATAATTATCATCATTCCCCCGCCCCCCCCTCTCTCTCTCTGGTAAACAAATGACACAGTTTCCTTGAATAGATTAGAAAGACAATGCAGAGATAAAAATAACAGAGAGAGAGAGAGAGAGAGAGAGAGAGAGAGAGAGAGAGAGAGAGAGAGAGAGAGAGAGAGAGAGAGAGCACTTCCCAATCCCACCACATAACACACACGTATGTACCTCCCTACAACACGCTATCCCCACCCAACCCATCCTGTACCCCAGAACCATCCCTAAATCACACCACAAAAACACCACCACACTTGATAATGAAACTCAACACTTAGTTCAGTAACACCTGCCTGGGACGCTTATTCCCAGCAAGGATAATAGAACAACAGCGCTGGGGGGGGAAGGTGTGACTCAGACGTGTGTGTGTGCTGAGCCAAAACTGAGGAGGAGGAGGAGGAGGAGGAGGAGGAGGAGGACAAACACAACCCACTCGCCAGATCATCTATTACGTCCTTGTGTCACGGGAAGAGGGTGGTGGCGAGTGAGAGAGAGAGAGAGAGAGAGAGAGAGGAGGGTGATGAGGGAGAGTTAAGGTGAGGAAGGGACGTGGGTTAGCGATGCGTGATGGGAAAAAGGGTTCTGAAAGGGACGAGAGGGTTAGCGGGAAGGGTGAATGAGTGTGAGGAGGAGGAGGAGGAGGAGGAGGAGGAGGAGGAGGAGGAGGAGAAATGAAGTACAAATTATAGAGAAGAAAAAGAAAAGATGCAAACACACAGAGTATCCCGACGCAAGACTCAGGGAGGGAGAGAAGAAAACAAGGCCACGGTCATGACAACAAGGCCATGAACGAGCTCAAGAAAAACGTCGTCAATCAAACGTTCACTTAATCTCCAGCACAGGAGGAGGAGGAGGAGGAGGAAGTAATAAACATACAGTAGGTGATGTCCATAAGAGATGAGAAACACAACTGAAAGAAACCTTAGCAATGAAGAAGAAAAAGAAGTAAATAAACGGAAGGAAAAAAAGTAACAGACACATAGCTGGAGATATAAAAGAAAGGAGATAACAAGGAAAAAAAGGCAAGTGCTTAAGTAATGAAATACGAAGAAGGAAAAAACGTAACATAAGGAGGAGAAGGAACTTGAAGAAAAGCAAATATAGAACTTAGCTAAAAGAGAGATGATGACAAGGAATGAGAGATAAATGAAGGGTAACTTGAGCAATCAGAATAAAAGAAGAAGAGGAGGAAGAAAGGAGGAAAAAGAGACCACATAAAGAATAGACACAAAGCTGCTAACATAAAGGAGAGACGATAACACGGAGATAACAAAGAAACCAAGATCAGTGAATAGAAACTTGAGCAATGAAATGAGAAGAAAGGCGATAAGGACGATAAGGAGGAGGAGGAGGAGTAAGAGCAGAGGGAGAGAAGCGAGAGGAATGGGGGATACATGAGTGCCTAATAAGTGCGCTTCTTTATTCTTTGAGCAGCGCCGAGGGTTCAGGTTAAAACGAGTCGAGCTAAGAATGAATCACTGGAGGAGGAGGAAGAGGGCAACCTGGGGAGCTAAGGTCTCACTGGAGGACGTGGTGATCTCAGGGGCTATTTTTACGAGAGAGAGAGAGAGAGAGAGAGAGAGAGAGAGAGAGAGAGAGAGAGAGTTAATTCTTGGCACACTTCTCCCCCTCTTCCCCATTACGTGCACACAGTTACAGCCACTACACTGATTTGATTCACCAGATTATATTGAACAACTTGGGGTCAACTCAGCAGACCACCACCACTACCACCACCACCATGTGAACCCTGCTGATCTTGACTCACTTCTCTGCCTCATTGATTATAGAAAACGAGAATGGTGAGATGTATGAATATTGGTTCCTAGTGACCTTGTTGTTTCAGTCAGAGAGAAATTGTTACAGTCATTGGGGAAGTCTTGGGGTTCTTTTTGCGTGACAGTTTATAGTAGAGTGTAGATTGTAATGGTAGTTGGTGATTCTTAGACTGAAATGTTAGTCGTACTTTACTGACTCTCACCGGAAATGAAAAGTAATGGAGATGGCAATGAAAGTGAAGAAAAGTTATCAAAAAAAAAAAAAATTGCAAACTAGAAATAACCAAACTCATTCCAATTCTTTACCTATAAGATCCAAACCGAACTAAAATCTAACCGAAACCAAACCAAAACCAAACTCAAATTTACCGAATACCATAATCTAAACTTAAAACTAAAAAAAAAAAAACTAAAACAAACTAAACTAAACCAACCCAACCAAACCAAACTAACATCACAAGAAAGAAAAGAAAACAATGAATACGTGTAAAGATTATAATAAGACAGGGAAGAAGGGAGTAAGAAAGAGGAAGAGGGGTGAGTAAAGGACGAAAAACCAAAGACAGGAAAGGAGGGAAGAAGAAAATAAAAAGAAGAGAGAAGGATGGAGAGGGGAGGGAAAGAATGCACACGGGAAAACAATTGGAAAGACAGGGAGGAAAAGGCGTGGAGAGAGAGAAAAAAAAAGCGTGAAATGAGTAAGGAGCGGAGAACTGAGGGAGGGAGAAGAGAGAAGTGATGTGATAGGGTGCTTGGAAGACGTAAAGGAGGGAGATAGAAAAGGGAGATGGAACGTAATTGAAGGGAGAGAAGAGGAGGAGGAGGAGGATAAAATCAGTAATACAAGAAGGTGATGTAACATGAATAGGAAGAGAATAATAAAGCAGAGAGAGAGAGAGAGAGAGAGAGAGAGAGAGAGAGAGAGAGAGAGAGAGAGAGAGAGAGAGAGAGAGAGAGAGAGAGAGAGAGAGAGAGAGAGAGCGCATTTGTAGTATCATACCACCACCACCACACTAGGGCATTACTTCTACCAGTACCATCACCACCACAATAACCGTAAACACAACACGGAGAAATAATACCTGTAGTTGAATACGTGTGCTTCATTTAAGGTTCACTAACACCACACACACACACACACACACACACACACACACACACACACACACACACACACACACACACACACACACACACACAACCCAAACCCGAAAAGAGAAAAAAAAAAGTATACATATTCCTGACTGATCTTAACTTAGAAATGAAAGAGAGGACGAAATAGCTTATCATGACGTCACTGCATTACTCCACTGCAGGCCTCTTCTGATATAAATGCCATGCCATGCACCCCTCCATCCAATTAATCATTTCTAGATAACGTAAAGAATTCAAGGCACACAGGGACCACCGTGCACAGGGACAGTAAAGACGAAACCCTTACCAAGAAAGTGTCCAAAGAGGAGTAAAAATTAATCTAACGGGAGGAGAGTACAATGAGCGTGGTGGTGGTGGTGGTGGTGGTGGTGGTCCTCTATGCCAGGCCAGCGAGGGGAAGGGCTAGATGATTAATTAACAAGCGGAAGGGAGCGTGGTACAGCAGGGCACAGGTACCAAACGCTAGGAGTAACTGTGTGTGTGTGTGTGTGTGTGTGTGTGTGTGTGTGTGTGTGTGTGTGTGTGTGTGTGTGTGTGTGTGTGTGTGAGTGTGTGTGTTTTCGTCTTGACTGTTAAGTAAACCCTGATCACGTTTTACACTAGTCTGAATGAATAAACAATTTACAAGAAAGGGGCAGAAAAAGGCACGAGAGAGAGATATAGATCAGAGCGATCTCTCTCTCTCTCTCTCTCTCTCTCTCTCTCTCTCTCTCTCTCTCTCTCTCTCTCTCTCTCTCTCTCTCAATACCGGTAACCTGACACCAGTAACACAAGCTGTCACGTCCATGGCCTCAGTTAAACCCCGTACAACCAGTGTGTGTGTGTGTGTGTGTGTGTGTGTGTGTGTGTGTGTCACGGGGGTTCATGACGCAGCAACGCTAGGCACAACACAACACGAGACGGGAAACACATTGGCATTTCAACTGTTTATATCGAAGCGCTCCTCCTCCTCCTCCTCCTCCTCCTCCTCCTCCTCCTCCTCCTCCTCCTCCACCATAGACTAAGTAAAGACAAACACATTAAAGAAAAATAAATAGAATTGACGCAACATTACAGCACAGGAAGCACAGTGACTTTTCTGCTTTATTGAAGCTTCCCTTTTTCTTTGTCTTATGAAGTACACTGAAGTAAAAGAAAACGAAGGTAGATTAGTGAATAGAAAGTCTGTTTAACATTCCATTTGGGTTATATCGTATCTCTCCGTGTGTGTGTGTGTGTGTGTGTGTGTGTGTGTGTGTGTGTGTGTGTGTGTGTGTGTGTGTGTGTATTGGTTGAGTGGTGGCGGTAGGTGGGGGGGTTGTGTGTGTTTGTGGGAGGCTGAGGGAGTGTTAAGTAGACTGACTGAAGACAAGATAAAAAAAAGGAGATAAATCAATGAGATAAGTGAATGCATGAATAAATAGAAAGCTTGTTTGACTTGCCTCCCTGCCAAATAAAGCCAATGAATGTGTCACCTGTTGGAGTCACCTGTTTGAATTACTCGTAGTACCTGCTTGAGGAGAGTAGATAACCTGAGCACATTTTCTCTACCTGTATGAGGGGAGTGTAAGAAAGCGATAGGAAGACGAGAAGGCTCCTCCTCTCCCCTCCCTAGCCACTCTACTCCACCACTTGTTACGACACGTAGTGGATTCAAAACATGGATGAATTTAAAGGAAGAAAAACAGATGGATGGATGGTTTTCATATGATAGCAACGAAAGGGGCTGTACTTACACACACACACACACACACACACACACACACACACACACACACACACACACACACACACACACACACACACGGCACTCCAGGAACTGAATAAACCAACTACTCTATCAATCAATCATACAGACACACAAAATCAACCAGTTTCAATAAAAAGTAACACGTAAACATCATCCATGCATATAAAAACTCACAAGCGATAGTCAACCAAAACAAATAATTGAAAAAAAAAGATAAATAAATAAATCCTTAATTACATTCACACAAATACGAAAGCAGCTAAAAGAAAAATAACAAAATAGGAACAGAAGACAATGAGGATTACCCTAAATAAAAAAAAAAAAATAAAAAAAAAAAAAACAACTCAAAGAAAAAACACAATTCAATTCCTGGATGAAAAATAAAGACAAAAAAGAATAAGATAGAGAGAAATAAGGAATATCAAGCAAAGAAATGAGTAGCGGTAGGCAATGTTGAGTGACCGGGTGAGGGGAGGGGAGGGGGGGGGACACTCCAGTTCCTGCTATGAGACAATGGAGAGGGGGGGGAGGGACTGCAGTGACTCTGAGCAGGTAAAGAAATAACGGTGTGTCCAAGGAGGAGGAGGAGGAGGAGGAGGAGGAGGAGGAGGAGGAGGAGGACCATGGCAAGAATGTAAAGAAAGACAGAATGGATCGTATGTAGAAGAGCTTTACATTAGAGGGCATTTACTGTACACAACTGGCTTTGAGGAGGAGGTAGGGCGGTGGGAGGGTTCATACCGGCGAAACGTGATGAAGAAAGGTCACAACAGGCGATGCATGCAGAGGTGGAGGAGGAGGAGGAGGAGGAGGAGGAGGAGGAGAAGAAGAAGGAGGAGGAGGAGGAATGGGGGGGAGGGGGAGTGAAGCACAAACTATAAAGAAAAAGAAAACAGAGGCAAACAGACAGGGCGCCCCGACACAAGACACAGGGAGAGAACAAAACAAGACCACCGCTATGACAACACTGCCATGAACGACCTGAAGAAAAACGTCAAGTCAATCAAACATTCACTTAATCTCCAGGCCCTTCCCCCCTCCCCTTCCCCTTCCCTTCCTCTTCCTCTTCCCTTCCCTTCCTCTTTCTTTCCCGTCCTCCACCGCTCCCCACTTGCCAAACATCCCTCCCTCCCTCCCTCCCTGCTACGCTCCCCTTTCTCTCAATCTTTCCCCTTCCTCTTCCTCCTCCTCGTAGACATTACCTCCTCTCTCTCTCTCTCTCTCTCTCTCTCTCTCTCTCTCTCTCTCTCTCTCTCTCTCTCTCTCTCTCTCTCTCTCTCTCTCTCTCATCCATTTTTTCTCCACTCCTCTTCTTCCCGATGTATTTCCGTCATCCATTTCCCTCCAGACATTCTTTCCTCATCCATTTTCTCTACACCATACTTTTCCTGACATTCCTTCATTATTTCTTTTCCTTCTTCCTTTCCCATGCACTCACTTGCAGGACACTGCATGGAAGCAACATTGGTGTAGATTGGGTTCAGATTAGTACAGCTTATTAATTTCCATTGTTTTGTTTTTTTATTGTGACCATGATAAAAAAAAAAAAAGGAGTGTGATTTTTTCTTTCTTTCTTTCTTTTTTTTTTTTTTTTTTGCAATGAATTAAATAGTGGTGCTTTGAAATATGTAGATTAGAGAGGCTGCCACGTGTAAAACTGATGATTTCTTGAAGCTTCTCTTTTTTTTTCTGTAATGTTCTTATGGTATTTCTGACCCTAAACACTCCCTGCCTTTCATTTCATTCGATGCTCTTTATGTTCCTCCACTTCCAATACTGATCTTTCATTAACTGAGCTCCTTTTACCTTCATACTTCTCATTACCCCAGTTTTTTCCTTTTTTTTTCTTCCCTGCCCTTCATTTCATCCAATTCTCCATCCTCCCTCTTCCAATACTCATCCTTTATTACCTGAGTATCTATTACCTTATTATCCGAGTTCTTATTACCTTACCTACCTAATTATCTCATTATTGCCATTACTCAGTTGTTATTTGAGGTTCTTTTTTATGTAAGAAGGAAGTCCGGCCACGGGCAAAATAGAATATGGTTACAGTAAAAAAGGCCCATCAAGGTGCCGGTCCCCAAAATATATATATCTTTTTTAGAAGATTTAAGGTTGTTTTCTTTTATTTCTTGTCTATTTATCTTTTCTTTTTTCTTACCTTCTATGCCTTCCCTGTCATTCAATGTTTCTTATCTTCCCTCTTTTCCAATGCCGATCTTTTATTAACTGACCTCCTTTTACCTCAACACTCGCTCGTTACTTTCCCTGCCTTTCCTTTCATCCAATTCACCTTATACTCCTCTACCCACCCTTTATCACCCGAGTTCCTTCAACTTCCCACTCTCTTATTACTGAATCACTTACCTTCCTACCCTTCCCTTGATATTCAATACCCTTCACCTGTCTCTCTCACCCCTCCCCTTCCCCCGCTCCCCCATGCACCAAGTGGCCAGTGAGCTGTGGCCTGAAGGGAGGAGGAGGGACAAGTCAAGGTCTAGGTGAGCTGCCCACACTTACACCCACGCCCACGGACACGGACACACGGACATGGGCAAGTTTAGGCATCTGCTCCCACCACCGTGTGTTTGGCTGACTTACTTTTATGGAAATGATGAAGTGTGTGTGCCAGGTGTATGCAGAGGGGTGGAGAAATGGAGGGAGGGCTGGAGGGGGGGGTAGGTGGTAGGTGGATGGAAGGTTGCATGTAGATAGATAGAGAGAGGTGGAAGGTAAACAGATAAAGAGTTGTATAGAGGGGAAATGAAATGGTTATGCAGTTACTTATTCATTTTTCTAGTACAAGGTTAGAAAGAAGTGGAGAAGGAAGGAAAGAAAGAAG
>CM035184.1:8996808-9023712 GCA_020233015.1 Callinectes sapidus
GAGAGGCGATGGGGAAAGTGTTGAGGTATGATGGTGTTCCTGAGTGGTTGGTGAAGTTGGTTAAAGATTTGCATGAGGGTACGTTTTGTAAGGTTATGAGTGATGGGTCCTTGAGTGAGGCTTTTGAAGTTAAGTCGGGTGTGATTCAGGGAGGGTTTCTTTCCCCTTTGTTGTTTGTCCTTGTTATTGATTATGTGATGAGGAGGGTTGCAGAGGAAACTAATGCTGGAATTGTGTGGGGAGATGGACGTAAATTAGCAGATTTGGATTATGCAGATGACATTGTGCTTATTAGCGAAGGAACAGATGAGATGCAAAGGGTCTTAGATTGTATAGTGAGAGAGGGGGGAAAAGTTGGCTTGATTATTAATTGTGCAAAAACGGAAATGATTAATATGAATATTGCTAACCCAAGAGCTTGCGTGATTGGGGGAAGAGTTGTGAAACAAGTAGAAAAGTTTAAATATCTTGGTACGCTTTTGTCTATGGATGGATCGTTAAAAGTGGAGTTTGAGGAAAGGTTAAGGAAGGCGAATCAAGCGATGGGCATGTTAAAAACTGTGTGGAATAATAATAACTTTTCAGTACACACTAAAATAAAAATTTATAAAACAATGGTTAGAACTATTTTGATTTATGGGCATGAATCGTGGTATAGTACAGTAACATCGGATAAGAAATTCGTGGTTTTCGAAAATAAGGCTTTGCGAAGGATTTTAGGAGTTAAGTGGTGGGATAGGGTTTCAAATGATAGAGTGAGAGAAATTACGGGTGTGCAACCGGTAGATGAATATGTTAGATTGTCTCGATGGAAATGGCTAGGACACGTCTTCAGAAGGGAGGGAGTGATTGTACGGGGAACACCCGTTGGCAAGTGCAGGGTAGAAGAGGGAGAGGAAGGCCGAAGGAGACGTGGATGCGCACAATGAGGCGAGAAGCTGGTGAAGAGTGTTGGGAGGATTTGGAGGAGTTGGCACAGGATAGATGATGGTGGCGTGAATTCATTGAGGCCCTATGTATCCCTCAGGGTGCCACAGGAGTTGATTGATTGATTGATTGATGAACAAAACAAAAAAAAGGAAAAGGTAGAGGAAAATAAAAGTGGAAAAGAGAAAGAAAACGAAATCAACCATCTTGGTTTCATAACATTAGGTTTGGATTTACCTAAGTATGTAGTAGTAGTAGTAGTAGTAGTAGTAGCAATAACACAGGCAATTACAACAGATATAGTAATGATGATGATAATCATGATGATAATAATAATAACAATAATAATAATAATAATGATAATAATAATAATAATAATAATAATAATAATAATAATAATAATAATAATAATAATAATAATAATAATAATAATAATAATAGTAAAGATGATGAAAATAATAATAATAACAATAATGATAACAATAATAATAATAATAACAATAATAATAATAATAATAATAATAATAATAATAATAATAATAATAATAATAATAATAATAATAATAATAACCACCACCACCACCATCACCAGCATCACCACCATCACTAACAACAACAACAAAAACATCATCAGCAACAACAAGAACAAGAACAACAACAACAACAAAGCTGGCAAAACTAACGCCCTACAAATGCTCCATGTCAGCCCTATATTAACACTACTGAATTTTATAAACGCACATTATTTTTTGCCGCTGTTATTTTTGACATGATTATACTATTTATTCATTAATTAATTCCAATATGTATTTAAAGGGACAGAATGGCTCGAAAAATTAGGAGGATTCATAAAGTTATTTAAAAGTGATTACGACTTTTTAAATGTAGCGAGAAATTTGCACCACTGTCCACCCACCACCCCAGCAAGAGAGAGAGAGAGAGAGAGAGAGAGAGAGAGAGAGAGAGAGAGAGAGAGAGATTATTTATACAATGGTAATACACACAAACTGTCACACACACACACACACACACACACACACACACACACACACACACACACACACACACACACACACACACATAAATAGGTGGTTCTTCACGCTGACCTGATCCAGTGCTACACACACCAAAGGGAGCGGTAAGTTTTGATTCACGCCGCTGATCACTTTTGGCTGGGTTTTGGCTAACCCAGAGGAAACACAAACTCAGCTATGCAAGGCTACACGCGCCAGGGCAAGGTATAACTCCGTGGCGTGGTAGCGAGAGCACCTACTGGAACATGCACTACGTATAAGAAATTCTGGTGGACGTCCATTGCCCCCGTGAGCCTGATGGAGCGGGGTTTAATGGGCCGCTGGTTGGGTGCAGAGAGACGCCAAAGGGGGATAGTGCGCTGTGTGCAGTCACGCGGCTGGAGGGAGGCGATGAGGGAGTGAGGTCCGACAACTCTGCCTTGCCAAGTTACATATGTGGCCTGGGGCAGTGGAAGTAACACCCTCCCCAGCCAGCCATGCACATAGTCACCACTGCAGTAAGTCAGATTGTTTACTATAGTGTTATCCTGTTACTCAGCTAACCAGTTATATGTTAGCTAGTCGGACAGTCACCGCATTCCCGGGCCAGTCAGTTTCTAGGTCTAGCATGCAATCAGATGGCATTTAAGTGATATTAAAAAGATGAAGCAAAGATAATATGCTTGATCCTTAGGACTAGTGATCAGGAGAGCACCATATGTAACAGGCTCAAGCTTTATAACACAAGGTGACACTGCTTCTCAATCACTTGGTGACTGGAACACGAGTACCTATATGAGTCGGTTTGTCATTACCGAGTCACTAGGGAGTTATAAAATATTAGATATATTTAAGGACAGGGATCACAAGTGAATGTAGGTTAAGTATGTTTAATGCTGGAGCTGCTACGTGTACTGGTAGTCCTGGTGGTTTCTTTCGGCTGCACTTATTTTCTAGTGCTAGTGCTATCTGTGAAAATGTGTTCTTAATTCTGCCAGTCAGCCATTACGTAACCTATTATCTAACTGACTAATTTTCAAAGTAAATGGATAATCAAACTGTCATAAACACTGCCAGCAAGCCAAGAAGACAGTCTACCTGCTAGTCAACGATTTTAAGCCGATCTTTCCCTTACCTAAACTAGCAAGCCTCATCCATCCATCCACCCATCCACCGAGACGGCTAGTCAACCCCACGCACCATCCTTCACTCACCCGTCCACTCCATCAGCCAAACAGGCAGCTGGGCAATCTCTCCTTCACTTAAGAAGCTAATCAACCGGTTCTTTATCCTCCCACGCACCCAGCCAACCAGCCACTCAGCCACCAGCCAGCCACCCAACCAGCCAGTCACCAACTCACTCAACCAGGCACTTGCCAGCCAACCAACCACTCGAACAGCCTGTCAGCCACAGACCCAGCCACCAACACACCCCACCTTCACAGCAAGCCAACCTACCATTGAGACAATCCTTTAAGTAGCCGTCCAGCTTGTCCCTCAGCCAACTCTTCACCATCCTAGTCACAGTATAAGTAAGCAAGGAAAATTAAATAGACTTGGTAAACAGAGATAAAAATATATTAGAGGAAAATTGGACATCATCAGGTTAGGCTGCGTAATATTGGTCTGGGAATATATTTAGTCAGGTCATAATGCCTCAGATTTAATTAGGGTGAACTCAAAAATATATCTAGATATTTTATCCAAGTTAATTGTTTATGAAAATGATAAATGGCGGGATGGGAGGGAGGGAGGGAAGGAGGGAGGGATGGAGAGAGGGAAGGAGAAGAGCGAGAGGCTAATGACTAGATGATAGGAAAGATGCAAAGAGGAAGATCATAAAGAAAAGAGATAAAAAGGGAAAAAAATAGAGAAAAAACGTGAGAAGACAAAAAAAAACACAAATACAGAACAGGGGAGAAATGAGACATAAAATAATTATACTACTAACAACAAAGACACAAGAAGGTAGTAGAGGAATGACAGTAAAGGGAGAAAAGGGAGAATAGTAGGAGATAGAAAAATGAGAGACTAAATGCCAGGATATAAACATAACTCTCCACGGTCTGATATTTAATATGCCGTCGTCAGCTGTTTCACTAATTAATGAAGAAGCTAGACGGAAAGGAGGAGGAGGAGGAGGAGGAGGAGGAAGAGGAGGAGGAGGAGAAAGTAATGGCGCAGCGGAAGATCTGAAACAGCCAAAGATGGAAGAGGAAGAATCATAAAGAGGAGAAGCAGGAGGAAGAGAAGGAAGAGGAGGAGGGCAAAGAACACTAACGAGAAGAATAAGAACAAAAAAAAAAGAACAAAAACAAAAAGAAAACAACTTTAATAACAACAAAACAGTCAAAGAGTAAACATGCAAGGCTGGCGGCAATAGGAACACGAACAAAGCAATGCAAGAAGGAAATAAATAGACAAGGACTCTGATGCAGGAAGGACACCACAATAAATATTTGGAAGATGGAGCGAGGAGCACCACAGAGAGGACGGGGAACGAGGGCTGGGAGAGAGTGAGACTTCCGACAAACACTGCAACATTCGAGAAACCACTGGGACATATCACCCCATGCCAGTGTAATGCTCCTCCAGTGAAACTCTCCGTCCCTCCCTCACCACGACTATTTCCCAAAGGCCACACACACACACACACACACACACACACACACACACACACACACACACACACACACACACACACACACACACACATGATTAGCCGAATTCACAAAAAGTATTTCTCTTGTTCCCCTCCTCAGTACTGGGACACATTTTCATCACGTTTTTGGTGTGATTAGACGGTTTTGTTGGCATTAGGAAGGTCAGAAGATAATTGGCAAGGGTCCGTACTGTTTTAATCTCCGCACAAGTTCCCGAAGCAGTATAAAATTGCTATATATCAAGCAGAATGAATATGAAAACTTGCCATGGTACTAAAAGGTTAATCTGTCGCTACCATCGTAAAAATTCCTTTAATTAAGAAAAAGAAAAAAAAAGACGTGCAGCAGTTATGTAGCGAAGAAGTGTTTCAAAATATGGAACAAAACATCGTTACAAAATAATAAAAAATGTCACCGTTTTTAAGATTCTAGTGAAAGACTGACAAAACCTCTATACTATTAAAACAGCAGTCTTGAGAAGCAGCCTAATCACCTCTGAAGCCTTTGAAAACCGTCGTGATGAAAGCAAAGGGTTCCAGAATACGGATCTAATTTCTTGCGACGACGCTGCACCCAACACACAAACACTCGCACACAAACAGCGTCCAGGTAACCAAGAGAGAGTCACAAACTTGGAATTGGATCAAGTGGTGCTTCAGGTAATGCTGGACGTCCCTTAATTACGAAGATGTGAGGGATCATATAAGCTATTAGTTCCGTGCACCGTAAAATCTTCCAAATTAGATATTTATCACGGACATTCCCCACAGTAATTCATATAATTTCCTCCCGTGAAAAATTCTGATAAAGTTATATTGTGTATTGTATTGTATTGATTAGGATTGATATATATTGCCTGCTTGGGTTATGTTAGGTTTGACTGGGTTAGATTTCGATGCTTTGAGTTATGTTAGATAAAGTTAGAGTCGGATAGTTTAGGTTAGTTGAGTATCGGTTAGGTTAGGTTGGGTTAAGTTGGATTGAATTGGATTGGGTTGGGTTGAGTTGGGCCGAGTTGGGTTGGGTTGGGTTGGGTTGGGTTGGGTTGGATTAGGTAGGTTTAGGTTCCATTAATAGCAGAATCTAACTTAGCGTATGTAGTGTAACGTAACTTATCTTAACCAACTTAATAAATCCTTAGACTAAAATAGATAAGGTTGCCTTTGCTTAGAATACGTTGGGGGATATATTAAATTGGTTAGAATAAGTTACATTACGCTACATACGCTAGACTGGAAAATATATCTCGTGCTATTTTCTGTACAATATAAAGATTCAGTTTACCTGGATAGATTTCAGATATAGGTAATTACTAAGGTGGATGTGAGTGGTGTTTTGAGTGGCCGCGGTGACACCCTGCCAGCCCACCAACCAGCTGCATGCGCTGTAACTACATGCGTAGGGTGGGGCAGGTGTCCAATTCACAGGAACAATGGAAGTATGATAAATTACTAAAAAAAAAAATAATAACAGCAACATGACACGGCCTACAGGGGCATACATTATATAGACAAATTAATGATTGGCGCATATTGCATCATCAGTCACATGAATATAATAATTAACGATGTGTAACGATAATATTGGTGTTTTGCCTGACTGACTGACTGACTGCCTCACTCCCTGCCTGACTGTCTGACTGACTGACTGCCTGACTGGTTCCCTGTCTGCCTGGGTGCCTGCCTGCCTGACTGCCTGCCTACCTGCCTGCCTGCCTGACTGACTGATTGACTGACTGATTGACAGATTGATACTAATTGATTGCAATAAATACAAGTCAGGGGTTCAAGTAACCTTCTATCCTTATTATTATTCTTTCTAGTCTTCCTTCGAGTCCCTCTACTCTAGTGACGACCTTGCTAAACAGGTTAATTTTTCCTTTTAGTGTGAAGATCAAAAGAGAGAAAAAAACTGATTAAAAGCAACAGGTAAAAGAGGTAAACTCTTCACAATGGGAAGAAAAGAAATTAGAAATTAGAAGCCAGCTAGAAAGGGAATTCGTCGAATCCTTAGGAGATAAGAGGATTTCAAAATGTTTGGAAGCGCTTAATAAGATGACTATGAGGGCTGTGCGTTATACGACTACTAACCTAGATTATTGTAGTAATTAAAAGAAAAGTACTAAAAGAATTATTACCTACTAAATCATGACAGTTAGTATTTTTTTTTTTTTTTTTTTACATCATTCACGATGTGTTTAATGACAGAAAAATATAATGCATTAGTGTACTGCGCTATTCTCGCTAAAATGTCGGGTTAGGACGAAAAATTGTTGCATTGCTCTATTATACGTTGGCACATTATCACTATGCTGTTCATTCCGCCGTTAATACCTGTTGTGTACTCGTGACTAACACCCCGAGCCTTTATAGGAATGATATGATGATATATACAGGACGATCAAAGTCGCACCTTCATTTGCTCATCCAGAACTCAATGCTCTAAAGCGGGTAGCAGTTACATTGCACTTCATTTAATTCCACCGTTTCTATTAGCAGGAAAGTGCTTACTCATCATAATAAAAGAGGAACAAAAATATGTAACGAGGTATACGTGTGTGTGTGTGTGTGTGTGTGTGTGTGTGTGTGTGTGTGTGTGTGTGTGTATTTGCATGTTATATAATCCCAAATTCTATTCCTGTACCGTAGAGCAGAAAAATCACAAAATTTATGTTATTTCCATTTTTTATCGAATTTCACACTCACGCTAAATTGAATTCCCCGAAATCACCCTCCGAAATCGGTAGCAAAACTCAACGCAGCCCACCTGTCGCGCCTCTACACGTGAGGGCCACAGGGGACACCCTATGGCACATCTCACCACGATACTTTAAGCTCTCCAAGGTAAGTTTCAAAGAAATACTTCACAAAACAGAAGCGATTTTTTCTCTCTCGCGTCGTATGTTAAGTTGGGTTTCGGTTGGATTGGATTGGGATAAGTTAAGTTAAATTAAAATTAGGTTAGTTTTAATTCAGATTTTTCGTCATAGGTAGAATTGGCAAGGAGGAACCCGTAAGAGTGAAACTGAAAGTGGACTTTACATAGAAGTGAACTATACCGAATTCCACCTTGACTGCCTATATTCCCTGCACCTCTCTCTACCTCTTATCACCACCAGAAAAACACTTGCATCAAAATAAGACATAAAAGAATGTAACATCCATAAAGAATCACGGTGAATGTGGAACAGCGCCAGCAGATGTCTTTCTCTCAACAGGTGAGAACAAAAGTGTTTGCTCCACAGCTGGCAGCGTATCAACTCCAGCTGTGTGTACGTCTGAAAAATGCATCCCTTACCGCCGGGTACCACCTACCACTCCGCTATTTACACCCATAGTTGTTGATCCAGGAGATGCAAAGTAAAGCCGCCACGTCAGAACCCATGCCGAGAGAGAGAGAGAGAGAGAGAGAGAGAGAGAGAGAGAGAGAGAGAGAGAATCTAAGTATGAAGGATTCTACCTAACGATATAAACGCAGCAGGGAAAATGTTCACTTTAGCTCTCGCATCGCCCCTAAAAACAAAAGATAAGATAAATCAAAATATATAAATTTATTTAGACCTGGAATTATCTTGAGAAATGAGTTGGTCAGTATTCAGGTTCAGAAAGAGCTAGAAGAACAATGGTTGAAGACAATGAGATATGGAACACGGGAACGGTGGGTGAAATTTTAGAATAAGTGTGTGTGTGTGTGTGTGTGTGTGTGTGTGTGTGTGTGTGTGTGTTGGGGGGTGGGGTGCACGCCAATGAATGATACAACAAGTACCATCCAACAGCCAATGCCTCGTCACGTGCACAGAGACACTCAACGCAGCACGCCCTTCCCTTCCCCTGCGAGTCCGCCCTAAGTCATCTTAATCGCCTGACTTTACTCTTGAATACTTCCTGGGCATCTGCACCAACTCACGGAGTCTCCTTTTGGTGGAATAATAGACGCATCTTTCCGGCGATCAGGATTTCCTCCCACTACAGCTGGACTCGTGGATGGACGACGAAAAAAAGAAATACAAAGGAAAAAGGAGAAGCAAGTAGCATACCTTCTGACATTTTTCAGACTGCAGTAAGCTACGTACAGTATGACCAGAAGGAAAGAATGTTGAATAATAAAGGTAAAATGAGTGTGCAGTTGATACCTTCCTCTTCATTTGTGCATTAGCATATGAAGGTAAAAATATAATGAGGTAACTGTGATTAAGTTGAAACAGATGAATAATAAAGTGAATGGTGGTACTGGTGTCCCTCCATAGTGTAGCAGAGAGGGGCAAGCGAGCAGCTAAATGATTGCAGCTGAAAATGTAATTCTCAAATTGAAGTGAAATACAAAAGCGGTAAACATGCATGCGCGTATGAGATATTTCTCTCATTTTAATTGCAACTGCGAGCAATAATTTATGAATGTTATCACAACAGATTAAGTTTCGTAATGGTAGTACGTAATTATAATTAAGCATACACGCGCAATTAATCATTTGCTTTAATAATATTTTGCACACACACACACGCACACGCACACGCACGCACACACACACACACACACACACACACACACACACACACACACACACACACACACACATTCCTTGCTTACACACGCAAGTGTACAAACAAACAACTTTCATCGTAATATACAAATAAGCAAACATACCGGCACTAAAAAAATCTAAAAGCATAAAAACTAATCAATTTTCATGAACATTAGAAAGCTGCTTTAGAAGTCACAATAAAATACCTCCTCGCCTTCTGACTTCAGCAACGGGGTTGTGAGAGGGAGGGGGAGAGAAGAATGCAGCTAACCCTAAAGTGGCGGCATTGTCACGCATATAGTGTATACCACTGGGATAAGTTACGTCAACACAGGTTAGATTAAGGTTAAGTTGTTAAATTGGATATTGTTAGATAGCCATACCTGTGTCACTGAATCACTTCCCCTTTAATACATATCGCAGTGGTGACCCTATTCTTGCACAGACCACCGGTTACGTTAAATTAGATAATGTTAAGTTAAGTAGGTTGTGCAAGCAAGAATTAATATTACGATTATTGGCTTTTGATTTTCCCTTTTAACACATGCAACAGCAGCAGCAGAATTTCCTTCACGCAGACAGTGGAAGGCATTACCACACACACTTATTACAGCCCACCTTGCTAACTCATCACGTGCCCTTCAATACAACACATGTCAACCTCTCATCCCAAAAACCTGTCGATCTGTCATCTAGTGTTAATATTCTTGTGATTCCTGGCCTTGTTAATATCACTGCTGATATCGACAGTGAGCGTGTGCATGTGTGTGTCCCTGTTCCTGTGTGTGTGTGTGTGTGTGTGTGTGTGTGTGTGTGTGTGTGTGTGTGTGTGTGTGTGTGTATGTGTGTGTGTGTATGTGTGTGTGTGAGTGTGTGTGTGTTAGAAAGGAAATGGCGAGAGGACATAAGGTCGTAAGTGGGTGTGTTGGTGTGAGTGCCTTTTTGTCTTCCCGCCCCTATTTGTATAGGCGCCTAAGCCCATTTTTTGTAGAGCTTCGTTCAGGCTTTTTCAGGAGGGCTGAATTCCATTTCTATGCCTATCTCTTTTGTATGTGTGTATATATGTGCGTGTGCGTGTGTGGCGGCAGTGGTGTGATTGCAGTAGCGGCGTAGGTGGTGGTGGTGGTGGTGGTGGTGGTGGTGGTGGTGAGGTTAATCGACGGTGGTGGTGGTGGTGGTGGTGGTGGTGGTGGTGGTGGTGTGTGTGTGTGTGTGTGTGTGTGTGTGTGTGTGTGTGTGTGTGTGTGTGCGCGTGTGAATGGATGTATAGATGGATGGACGAACGGATGTGCAGCGGACGGACGGGCAGATGGATGTGTGGTTGCGTGCATCTAACAAGTAGGTATATAGATAGGTAGGGAGAAGGAATGGACGATCGAACAGGCAGGCAGGTAGACAGGCAGGAAGTCAAGCCGACAGACAGGCAGGTGAGGGGCGAAGCGAGATACCTGTAATAAAGTCAGGTATTCCTCAGCGCGGCCTGTCGGGGTGAGGCTCCTGGGCCTGTGCCGCAGAGCACTGGATGGGCGTCCATCACTCCCCGCCCCTGCCTTCACTCTCCTCAATTAAGACAGGTGAGGTAATAGAGCGTCGCATTACAGGTAAGATTGGAGGCAGAGCGGCTGGTATTGCTGCTCCCTTCGCGCTCTAAATTAACAAAGGTGACGTTCCATTGCCCCTCACCTGTTAGCTTCTAATTAACGTTCAACCTTTCACTTCTCCATGTGTGACGGGGCCAAGCCGAAATTTAGCGTGTATATATAACTGCCTATCTTTTCTTGTGATCTCTCCTCCATCTGGCGTGTCCGCGTCAATAACTGTGTCGCTGACGGGGAGACGAAGCGGAACAGAGATCTCAGCATTTTGTCTTGTTCCCTCAAGCGTTCCTGCTACTGAACTCTATACACTTCTATAGGCATTGAAAAATGGATGTACTGAACAATAGTAAGAATGAACAATAGTAAGAATGAAAAGTAATTTTATAAACCTGTTACTGTTATGGTTCTAGATAAGTAAATCAAGAAATCCGGTTCTCATACTTTTCTTTATGGAGAAAGGGAACTTTTCAAATCAGATATAAATTTCCAAAGAAAGATTGCTCTTGGTTGGCTCTGAAAACCCTATAATGCAGTGAATATGAATAACCATTTCAACGTTTAAGAGATAGCAGGAGAATGAGGAAAAGGAAAGGCAGTGATGTGGTGGTGGTGGTGGTGATGGTGGTGGTGGTTGCAGCGGTAATAGTGAACATAGCAGCGATAATGGCATTGTCGGTGATGGCAGCAGCAAAGTGGAAGCGACACAATAACAACTATCCAACATCACCACCACCACCACCACCACCACCACCACCAGCGCCGCCACCACCACCACTACCATTCCCAGTAAACTTAACACTCTCTCTCACAAAACCCATCACACCTTTCACCTCACAAGATTTGCCCCATTCCTCCATCCATTCCTTTTCTTCTTCAATATTCCGCTCTCTCCATTTCCACCTATCCCTTTCTTTTCTTTTCGTTTTCTTTTAGTCTATAACCTCTCAAACTTTCTTTCTCGTGCATTTTTCTTTTCTCCTCCCCACCATCTTCATCTTTCCCCTTTCTGTAAAAATGAAAGAAATTCTTCCCGAGTTTTATTTCAATACTCAAACGTGTGGTGGGTGAGATGGAGGTTATGTGGGGCGTCTAATGTAGTGTGGTGTGGTGCTGTGCGGTGCGGTGTATGTGTTGGTGTGTTATAGTGTGGTGTGGTATGGTGTATGTGTAGGTGTGTGTGCATGGCTTGTGGTGTGGCGTGGTGCGGTGTGGTGTGGCGTGGTGTGGTGCAGTGTGGTGTGGTGTATTGTTGTGTGGAGTATGTGTAGGTGTGTGCGCATGGCTTGTGGCGTGGTAGAGTGTAGTGAGGTGCGGTGTGATGTAGTGCGGTGTGGTGTGGTGTATGGTGGTGTGGTGTATATGTAGGTGTGTGTGCATGGCTCGTGGTGTGGTGCGGTTCGGTGTAGTGTGGTACGGTGTGGTGTAGTGTGGTGTAGTGTACTGTGGTGTGGTGTTGTGTGGTGTAATGTAGTGTGGTGTGATGTAGTGTGGTGATGTGTATGTGTGGCGTGGTGTATTACTGTGTGGTGTGGTGTAGTGTGGTGTGATGTGGTGTGTTACTGTGTGGTGTAATATAGTGTGTGTGTGTGTGTGTGTGTGTGCGTGTGTGTGTGTGTGTGTGTGTGTGTTAGTGTGGTGTAGTGTGGTGTAGTGTGGTGTCGTATGGTGTGCTGTGGTATAGTTCAGTGTGGTGTGTTGCAGTGAAATGCGGTGAGGTGTGGTGCGGTGTGGTGTGATGTGGCGTGGTGTGTGTGTGCCTACATGCGTGCAGTGCCACAATAGACGAAACCTAATACAGTAAAGTTCGGTAGCCTGGTCAGGTCCGGCAGCTTTCCCTTACACATTCGTGGCCTTTAACGCAGAGGCTTTCGCTTGGTTTCACACTTTGCCCTGCTCCTGCTCATCAAAGGAATAAACGTTAGTATGAAACTGTACAAGGGAACACTGAGGCGAGATGTTCAGAGTGGAGGATCGCTTGGTGGTGTACGCGGTGCAGGTGATGACAGCCCCTCCCTCCATGCTATCATATTAGAGTAATGGTTCCTGTCACTGAATCATTTAATCTCCCTCCTCACTCACTGCATGATTAATTACACGCGTGGCTCGCCGCATCGCTTGAGTGAAGGCACCAGTTAATTATCAGCGTCACGTCACAGGTCGAGCCAAATTTTGGATAAGATGTGTGTGAAACATTAAAGGCGGCATGGCAGTGTTGTCTTTCGGGAGCTCTACTCACAATGCCAGGCAGTTAGTGAGGTCCTTTGTGTTACAGCTCCTCGGCATATAAACCAACTCTACTCCTGTCCAACCTACATTTCCTCCGTGTTGAATTATATGATTTCACCTGTTTTTAGCAATAAATACTGATAATACAGTATTAAAAATAATAAGCATCGTCGAAGTATTACATTAACTTTACTTATACTTACTGTGAGAACTGAGGATCCATTTCCCTGCTCATGCTAAAGACGTGAGACTCCCTATGTTATCGAAGTCCCTAACTAGTGCAACAGAGTAGGTGTCCATGTATGGATGTTCCACAAATAGAATAAAGCAAGGGGTTTTCTATAATCAATTGCTTAAATAGTTCCATCAGTTGTTTGCTAATTTGCTACAGTGCACTGGTATTGCTTCATTAAGAGAGAGAGAGAGAGAGAGAGAGAGAGAGAGAGAGAGAGAGAGAGAGAGAGAGAGAGAGAGAGAGAGAGAGAGAGAGAGAGAGAGAGAGAGAGAGAGACGGGGGGGGCGGAAGGGGGGAAGAGGGGCTGGTGGGCCTGCTAGTTAGGCCATCCACCAGTATTTCTCTGTTAGCTTTACCAGTGCTTTACATTCTATTACTTATAATCGTTACACTGTCAAATGTAATGGAATCATAAACAGTTCTCACCTCCATTTGCATCATACATAAAGTAAAGGCAAGAAGGGGGCTAACTCATCTTACTCATAATTTAATTAAACTTTGTGTAAAAAGGAATTTCCACGAGTGAGTGCAGAGGGATTCGGTCTCGGAAGCGAGGTGCTAAAAACGCTTTAGCGCATCACCTCGCGTGACGAAGCGGTTATTTGCAAGTGCCATAGCCTTAGTAGTGTACAAGTTGGAATGTGTATTTCACTCCGAGTGCAGAGGGACGGTGAGGAAGCAGGTGCTAAAAACGCTTTAGCGCATCACCTCGCGTGACGAAGCGGTTATAAATCTTAAGCCATCCCAGTGACATGTTGTGAATGATGGAGGAGGGAAGGTGCTGTGCGGATGAAGACGAGCCTTAAAGGGACAGCTGGCCTACGCGTTGACAATGATAATATCAAAGTTATACAAAACTTTTTAGTAATATTCAAAATCTTTGGACTTGGGAGAAAAGTCATGTCTCAGAATTATGAGCCGCAGCCTCTAATTTAAGCTTCTCAGCTCCGGTCTTTAGAGGGACTGTGAGGAAACAGATCTCTTACATTTTTAGCTCAAAGAAAATGCTGCCTATTTAAGAAAACCCGTAAAACTTAGGATGGTGGCAAGGCCACCGCCACAAAAGGAAACGCTGAGGTAAGGAAACTTGTTAATCATACTTTTCCTTAAATAATTCTAACACGCTTTTACTGCTGGAGAGTGCCAAACATAGTCAGGCGCGGGGGCTGGAAGAGGTTAGTTACCCTGCTAGAGGAAGACACAAATTTTCAACTCGACATAAAAATTCTCTTACCATAATTATCGGCCTTTAGAAGTAGCCGTCTTCAAATCCATAATGTTAGTGGGAAAGCGTTGGAGAGAGAGAGAGAGAGAGAGAGAGAGAGAGAGAGAGAGAGAGAGAGAGAGAGAGAGAGAGAGAGAAGCACTTTTGCCAGGCGGAAGGTGGTGGTGTGATCTGTGGGTTCACTTACTCATAAATCATACGTAATTTTTTCCCTGTAGTTATAAGGACATAAATCATACGTAATTTTTTCCCTGTAGTTATAAGGACGTTTTTCTTTCTATAGCACACATATGATGGTTACCACGGTGTACATAACCCAAAGAATTATAAGTACAAGATATTGAAGTTAAAAGAAATTAACAGAAAAACCTATGAGTTTTCAAAATGTCATTAGCTTTACCCTTTTTATCAAGGGAGGGAGAGAGAGAGGAATTGGATCTTCACAAGTATACAAACATGAAACTAATATCTACATAAAAGTTTTCTTCAAAAACTAGGTTCTTTTGATGTTCACCAGTTCTAAGTAGGTACTCGTATACGCATTTTTAAACGTCAATAACTAGAAAAAAAGACAAAATAAACATGAATTATACGCACACAAATCTTTTCCATCTTTTCCAGCATAGCACTCGCGACACGTCGCCATACAGCACATTACTTCTGGAAATACACCAAAGTTCGCATTACTAGTGTAGCGAATCAAAAGCTAAATAAATCAAAACACACAGACGTGCGAGGCACCCGCCGTGCTGCCGTCCCGCTGCCCCCATTGGCCCAGGACACCGCAGCCTTTACATCACACGCCTCACAAAATATGCATGTAGTTTTTGAATAAAGTGTTCGATATATACTGGGCGAGGCGCGGCAATGTAGGCGAGGTGACCAGCTGGACTCACGTGAGGATACCAGCGCCAATGCCAGCCCAAGTCGGCCACATGACTAACCGAACGAGGGGAGCGTGATGCCTCTCCACACACTCAATTTCCGGAGCCTTGCGTTAATATGGAGAGTGGAAGGGTGCCGGGGTGAGCCGGAGAGGGAGGTAGGTCAGGAGGACTGGACTGGTGGAGGCCTGGGAAGTGGAAGCAATACGGGGAGATGGGAAGAGCAGAGGAGGGAAAGAAAGGGGAAGCACACACACACACACACACACACACACACACACACACACACACACACACACACACACATACTATGCAACGCAGACACAACTTGTTTGGTTGCCACATCCAGCAACACAGCATTACTATTGCCACTCTTCACCTTTTACGTTCCTCCCACACTTTTATTAGAAACATCACACCGCGTAGTGTAGTGGCTAGCACGCTCGGCTCACAACTGAGAGGGCCCGGGTTCGAATCCCGGGCGCGGCGAGGCAAATGGGCAAGCCTCTTAATGTGTATCTAGCCCCTGTTCACCTAGCAGCAAGTAGGTACGGGATGTAAGTCGAGGGGTTGTGGCCTCGCTGTCCCGGTGTGTAGTGTGTGATGTGGTTTCAGCCCTACCCGAAGATCGGTCTATGAGCTCTGAGCTCGCTCCGTAGGGTAAAGGCTGGCTGGGTAACCAGCAGGCGACCGCGACAGTGAATTACACACACACACACACCGCTTAGTGTAGTGGTTAGCACTCTCGGCTCACAACCGAGAAGGCCCGGGTTCGAGTCCCGGGCGCGGCGAGTTAAATGGGCAAGCTTCTTAATGTGTGTCTAGCCCCCTGTTCACCTAGCAGCAAGTAGATATGAAATGTAACTCGAGGGTTTGTGGCCTCGCTGTCCTGGTGTGTAGTGTGTGATGTGGTTTCAGCCCTACCCGAATATCGGTCTATGAGCTCTGAGCTTGCTCCGTATGGTAAAGGCTGGCTGGGTGACCAGCAGGCGACTGTGGTGGTGAATAACACCAAGCCTCTCTCTCACATTCAACCACATCTTTCCTCCAACTTAGCAAACACGCCTCTCACCTGCTACACCACAAACCCCAACCCAACACATCACCATATCCCTTCACAGACCACACCCACCTTACAACACATCCTTATCACACCACACACACACACACACACACACACACCACGTCACCCCAGGACAGTTCACCCACCCGTCTCTACTTCCCTCCCATACACCACTTCCCCGCGACACAACACATCATGGCCCCAGTACGGCAGCGCGACGCGGCTCACAGTACATACCTTTGGCCTCAGGGGCGCCTGCAGGAGGGTCGGGGTGAGCAGCAAAGGATCAATGATTTACCTGCCGGAAAAAAAAAGAAAAATAATAATAATAAAAGAAAGGCCTGTCGGAAACAACAAACAAGACTATCGCTCAATTCCACATATGAGTACTATGAAAAATTTAAAGTTAAGTCAACGAGAACACTGAATATTAAATAACAAGTTGCATTATTAAAACGGCCAATATCGCGTCTTATTCTCTCTCTCTCTCTCTCTCTCTCTCTCTCTCTCTCTCTCTCTCTCTCTCTCTCTCTCTCTCTCTCTCTCTCTCTCTCTCTCTCTTTCTCTCTCCAGGTTGAGCTAAAGGAGTCGAATACCTGAGGATAGCAGAGCACCAGGCGTCTTATTATTGCTAGAGCTCCTCAAGTTTAATGAAATGTTTTACTCTAAGTTCAGAGTATATTTCCCAAAACACCAGTGACGACTAATGGAGTGAGAATAGTTCAAAACTTTCATTACCTGTACACTTGATTCCTCTTGGTGGAACGGTGTTCATTCAAATTAAATAACTGGTAGAATGACATTATTGGTAGTGAAATGGTCACGCGGTTAGTTTGGTGTTAATGTTCGAGTAACAAAGTTGAGCTCTAAGACTTCCTACGGCTTGGACTTGCGGTCGTGTAGTGGAGTGACAATCTTCGAAGCTTTGTTCTTCATCTGCAGTATCCACAGACTGTACAGAGGTACGTGCAGAGATTGGAGAACCTTGTGACGTTATCGTGGAAGTTTGGCCACCACTTTCACTATATTAACGTTGTCTATCAAGGAGGCCAGATATCCTGCGTTTAAGTTGACACGCCTAACCATGCAACGCAGACACAACTTGTTTGGTTGCCACATCCAGCAACACAGCATTACTATTGTCACTCTTCACCTTTCACGTTCCTCCCACACTTTTATTAGAAACATACGTGGAAAACGTTAATAGATGTACCTTACATTCACTTTCCCACGCGCTGACTTTGCAACCTACCCACACAATCCGTGAACACCGGGCCATTGCATAATAACACTCACTCTGCTACCGAATACTTCGTAAGACTTCTGACAGAACTCGCAGCTCCAGAGCGCATACAACAAACAAACAAAGCCTTTTAAAACTTTCAGCCTGGTAAGTGCACTATTTCATAACTGCACTTGCAGTGCCTACTAACTATAGTTGCAACTCCCACACACCTGTACCTCGCTGTCATGACTGTGTATGCCGTAACCATCGTTTGTGGAATAAGAAAACAAGAAGCAAGACGTAATTCAGTTCTTCACTTCATACTTAAAATTTTACTTGCACAAGGTTGTTTTCTCCATTTTGCAAAACATAGAGCCCATTGGGCAAGGAATGAATCCCTTCACTACTATGACGCGTCTTCATATTCATTCTGTGATTTTATAACAGCTTCAGAAATTCATATGGAGATTGAAATAGTACAGACTGGGGCATTAATCTTCTGATATCTATAGACCCTTCCCAATTTCAATAAAATCGTCTAATGACACCCAAAACTTAGGGTAAAAACGTGTCCCAGTACTGAAAGGGTCAATGGCTGTTAGTTTCCATACCTGTTACAAAATCTGAACAACATAACACACAAGACATCGCTCTTCCTCTCCTGGGACAGATGCATTTATATCGCAAGTGAGTAGTTAATATAGAAGGAGTATTGACAAATATTTCATAGCGACACTCACTCCTGCATCATTCACAAGGACAACGTGTGACTCCATCCATCAAGATGCAGTGCACGCAGCCTCTCTTGATGAAACAATAAAACACATTTCCTAAAACAGTGCGATGCAATGACTCCAATGGCGCGGAGATGGAAGAGCGCTGAAAGATTCCGGAAAAAATAATAAATGACCCATGAGATTAATGATGATGAGACAATAAAGTACGAAGTCCATTGCACCGTGAGAGAGAGAGAGAGAGAGAGAGAGAGAGAGAGAGAGAGAGAGAGAGAGAGAGAGAGAGAGAGAGAGAGAGCAACACATCCAGACAGCCTCATCCTCTCTTGCTCCACGTCCCCGGCACAGCAACGCAGGAGATTAGACTCATCGCCAAAATGACCGAGCGACACAACTCAGCTTAGTACCCGTCGCTGTTGCTGCTGCTGCTGTGTCCGGATTCACGGCGCACTGTTCCCTCACTCCTTGCCTCACCTCGCCTCGCTTCGGCTCGAGGAGAGGAGAGACGCTTTGACTGAAAATAACGATGCAATTTTACAGGCATGAAATATAACGTTGCTTGGTGCGGTCTTTCCCTCCATGTGTCGGCGTGACGAGATTACCCAACTAGACAGCCGGTCCACTGATGCGTTGCGTAAGTAAGGTACGGAAGGTTGAGGACTTTTATATAATAGATGTTGCTAAAATTTGCAGTATCCGAAGGCAGTGCAGTGATGGATTCTGGAACAAGACAAAATGTTGATATATTTTGCTACCGTTGTTGCTGGTGGTGTTGGTGTTGGTATTTAATTAGTAGTAGTAGTAGTAGTAGTAGTAGTAGTAGTAGTAGTAGTAGGAGGAGGAGGAGGAGGAGGAGGAGGAGGAGGAGGAGGAGGAGGAGGAGGAGGAGGAGGAGAAAAGAAGAACAAGAACAAGAAGAAACAGTAATTGCTACGACATCCTTCTTAACCAGCTGTGGTGTAATAACCTTCTTCAAACTTCCTTCCTAGTATGTACTCACACACACACACACACACACACACACACACACACACACACACACACACACACACACACACACACGGGCAGTGGAATGCTAGCTACGCCCACATCACAGCTCCACGTCTTTGGTCTGTGCCTATTTTCTGGTGGGTGGCCAAAGGTTATAGCGTGAAAGGAGATCGGCCCAAATTGTCTTCGTCCGGCCGAATATTGAGCCTAAAACGTCTCGCTGTATATGCTGACCAAGCTGATCCGTACACTGCCACTGCCATGCTGCTGCTCAATAAATGTACTGCCGCTACCAGGAAGGATGATGATGATGATGATGATGATGATGATGATGATGATGATGATGAGGTGGAGGAGGAGGAGGAGGAGGAGGAGGAGTGATAGTAAAGATAATGTTCATAATATTGATGAATTACTATCATTATTGTTTTTATTATCATTATTATTATTATTATTATTATTATTATTATTATTATTATTATTATTATATTACTGTTGTTATTATTATTATTATTATTATTATTATTATTATTATTATTATTATTATTATTATTATTATTATCATTACCATTGTTATTATTATTATTATTATTATTATTATTATTATTATTATTATTATTATTATTATTATTATTATTATTATTATCATTATTATCATTATTATTATCATTATTATTATTATCATTATCATCATCATCATTATCATCATCATCATCACTGTTATTATCATTATCATCATTGTTGTTGTTTTTAGCATTATCACCTATACCATTATTACCTAGGAGGAGGAGGAGGAGGAGAAGGAGGAGGAGCATTATTACCTAGCTCTAAGAAAAGGAGGAGGAGGAGGAGGAGGAGGAGGAGGAGGAGGAGGAGGAACACAATACGTGGTATTGAAGGAGCAGACGTGTATGTCAGCTTTATACTGCTCACTTTTCATCAAGAAAATAAAAACGCGAATAAAAATTGAAGTATCTTTTTCAACCAGACGTGAAGTAACAAATCTCCGCTACATTCCAAAGACTGTGTGAGAGAGAGAGAGAGAAAAAAAAAACATACAGTACATATGAGGATTGGCAAATAAGTGGACGTTTTTCTTTACTTTTTGTTGCCCTGGGCTAGTTTTTCTCTCGTACATAAAAGCTAGAATAAACACAAGTATAAAAACCACATACATAAAAAGCGTAAAAATTCTTAATAAAAAGTACATATTACTTTTTTACGCAGCGTAGGAAGCGAGAAGAAAAAAATTATGATAAAAGATAAATTGAAACAGACAGGAATTACGGAATGTCCAAAAATGCTAAACAAAAAAAGGTGACATTTATTGCATTCTGTGTAGTACGTTAGGTGTCTCGGCACGAAATTACAATTAGTCCTTTATATATATATAGTTTTTACCTTTAAGAATGATATTTTTCTTTCTTCCCTTTTTTTACTGAAGAACACTTACCCATCTTCTACCTTCTATCAATTTATTAATTACTTTACTTGTTTGACTGTTTACTTGGTTTTTGTGGAGTGATGGTATCTTACTTGATTTATAAGAGGGAATTATTAAACCATTATTAATATTACCTCGTCCAACGTAATGACTCTCAGACCTAACAACCATTGGACAGTGTAGCCATGCACCACTTAACGTTCAGTGGATATCTTGCCAAAGGACACAAGCAGACTTCAACAGATTTTGGATCAGAATTTCTCGAAAAATTTCCTTGTTTTGATGACAAAGGGAAAGTAAGAATTAAAAGACTATACAAACATAGAGCAGAATAGCCTAAATGAAGAAAAGAAACAGCTGAAAAGATAAAAGAAATAAACTCGAATGAAGGCGACAGTAATGGAAAAAATATCCCTCGCCATTAGCTACGAAGGAATTAAAGAAAGTCTTACAACGCCAAAAGTCTGGTATAGTCACACGTGACATATAGAAATACATGTAAACCATTTGTATGGATTTGGGGGAAAAATGCATTTATTAGCAAACTAATAAATACAGGGAGAACATTGGTGAAAAACATTGTTTCATTCTTTAAGATAAAATTTCATCCATTATGAAGACATTTTTAATGAACAGTAATGTATTTGCCATGCTTCTTGCGACAAATGAGAAAATGGTTTCAGCTGTACCAAACAATCCCATTCCTGCATGTTTTCACTTTTACTTTGATGCTTCTTAGCACCAATACGTGTCTCATTGGTGATGTAGCCAAGGCTTTAAGAGGACACTAGTGGTATTCTTGAAAGCTCACAAAAGAATAGCATTTCATTGGAAACCTGAGTATTGGCGTGACATCTCTCACAAGTGTCTTTTTCTTTTCCGTAAGTATAATTAAAGTTTCATTACTCATTCTCAAAAGTTCTTGGAATTATGAGATGTCACTAACTCCCTTAATTGTAAAAGACGATAACTAGTTTTCACTCATTATTCATTCTCTTAACCATTTTTTCTTTCCCTCTCTTGTTTTCCTTGCTGGTATATATGTATATATTCTATGAGAAGGTCATTGGTTGTATCACTCATTGTTGATGTGGCACTGCCCGATACTCAACTGAAGTTTGACAATCACTTTAGTCGTGTTGTGCGAAGGTGTGTACGATGCATGTATGAGTTTTTATGATTGTTCGACATATTTACATCATGTTAAGTTATTTTCAAAAGTAAATTCAAAAGGAAGCATAAAGTAACGAGAAGAGGAGGAGGAGGAGGAAGAGGGGAGGGTAGGAAGAGGAGGAGGAGGAGGAGGAGGAGGAGGAGGAGGAGGAGGAGGGAGGAGGAGGAGGAGGAGGGAGGAGGAGGAGAGGAGGAGGAGGAGGAGGAGGAAACAATAGAAATCATTCCATTAGGTGCCGCAACAGCTTAGGTCATATGACACCTCTAGGTAACTATATCTGGCAAGGATTCGAATCCAGCCGCCAACATGCACCGGAGACGCAAGACGAACTGCCTTATGCCACCCAAACCCTTAGGAGGAGGAGGAGGAGGAGTTTAGAATGTAACTTAGTAGTGTTGGAAATGTCTTGTGTTGGAGGTGGGAGTGATGCAGGCAGACACACGAGGCTCAATACAGTAGTGCTGACGGTGAGACACAGCAGCCGTACCCTCTGGAATATTTAAAGAGCTGCGGTAGATGTCGAGGAGCGAAATGCTATCCTTGTATGCACTGCTCTTGTCGATCGCTCGGTGTGACGCCGTGAAAATAACGTTCTGGTGATACTGCTGCAGTTTTATTTCTGCTTTCTTTTTTTTTTTTTGTCGTTATTCATTCTCCTTTTTTTGGTGGCTGTTGTTTTCTTTAATACTTTCTCGACTACTCGTAAATTAGTACTTTTGCTGCTATAACTTCTCTTGATATAGCATTTTTTCTCCTCCTCCTCATCATCATCATCATTATCATCTTTCTCCTCCTGCCATTCTTCAATCCTCTCATCCCTTCCCTTCTTTTCGTTCTCCTCCTCCTTATTCTTCTCTTTCACAGAACCTTCGCCAGTCTTTCTCTGTGGTCATTCCTTTTTCTTTCCCTCCTTGTGCGCTACTTAATAAAGTTATTACAAACAGCCCTGTTAGAACAATCAGATTTTGTACTGTCCTCTATTCGTGTTCCTATTGTGTTCTCCCGTTCCTGTTCCTCTTACGAAACACGTACCTTTTGAACTTACATACTAAAAGCCGCCTGAACTCAATGACTCTTTTGTCTGTGCTCGCTAATCCCAATGCCCCGAGATAGTCAGGATATGTGTCGACAGCGCACCAACAAGCTCAGCGTATATTCCCTCCCACGGTCCTTCCACGTATTAAAAAGATAGATAAATAAATAGACGATAGAATGGAACAAAAATAGTTTCAATAATGTAAAATAATGATAACGAATGAATGAACACAAAGAAATAAGAAATTGTAATAAAGATGCTGTTGTGTGATCAATGGAGAGTTCTCAAGATCCTGCTACATCGTAAAAGGTCAACAGGTTCACATATTTCATTCAGAGCGTTGCGTGTGTCTCACCGTTGCATGCATCACACATTGCCACCGTGAATATATCGATTAACATAAATGGATCGCAGCTACTTTTTAATTCATGTGTTTATTGTTAGTTTTTCAGTTTGCCCCCTTCTTTGCCTTACTTCACTATCTTATTTATTTATCTTTTTTTGTGTGTGTATGTGTGTGTGTTTCAATTTTTATCTGTTCACTATATTTTCGTATCTACATTTTGCCATCAATTGATGTTTATCGTTAGTTTTTCAGTTTGCCCCCTTCTTTGCCTTACTTCACTATCTTATCTATTTATCTTTTTTTTTTTGTGTGTGTGTGTGTTTCAATTTTTACCTGTTCACTATATTTTCGTATCTACAGTTTGCCATCAATTGATTTCAGTTTGACATGTTTATGAATTTTATGCGTTAATATATCGGTGAATGTTGCGAAATGTACCCTCGTCTTCGATCCACCTCGGGACGAATATCAGAGACTTGGACTCATGAATATTCTCAATGAAGTAGTCATGAGCTGAAAGATTTAAATGTTGCAACTCTACTAAGAATCAACGATATAACATCAACGTCCTCTATGCTACTTTACTGAAGAAAATACAATTACAACATTAAATCTTTTCGTATTGCAGCTGTACAGGGAATCAGGGTCCGCAATGAAAGAAATTATCAAGTATGTAACCTTTCTTTAGAAGAATTTCTAGTCTTAAAATCCATCTTAACCTCCAGATGTTGGTCTTGCACTTTAGCCATTATCTCATCACCAGCAAATTTTAAGCTGTTGATGAGATCATGGCTAAAGTGCGAGACCAGTTTCGGGAGGTTAAGATTAATTTTAAGACTAGAAATTCGTCTAAGAAAAAGTTACATACTTAAGAGTCTCTGTTGATACGGGCCCTGAGTTAGTATTTCCTTCATGCTGTAACTTTACCTGTATTATCTCCAACTACAGATTACAAAAGTCTTCCATTCGATTGTCAAAATACACAAACAAAGCAATAAACGGACGACAAGAGAGTCACACTAACCCAGGCTACACATAATACAATTATCCTCTGTGTTAAGAGTGATGGTTCTCATCGCCACCATCTGCATCAAGCACACACTAGCGCTCTCTCTCTCTCTCTCTCTCTCTCTCTCTCTCTCTCTCTCTCTCTCTCTCTCTCTCTCTCTCTCTCTCTCTCTCTCTCTCTCTCTCTCTCTCTCTTCAGCAATATACAACATACAAGAAGCTCAGTACTGTTATCATAACTATTTACCTCCACTGGTTTCGTTTTCTTTTTATCTAAGAGCTACCAATTTATCAGAAGTAAAATCAGTTATACAAAACTTAAACTATTCCTCACCCGGCCATTATGACATCAACATTAAAAAATAATTAAACAATGTTCAGAAATAATTTCTCCGTTCTTACTTCATATTATAAATAAATTATTTGAAGTACAAACATTCCTGAAACAATTTCAAATCACTCGTATTGTCCCACTACATGAAAAAGGACATAATTCTATGATAGAGAACTACAAGCCTATTTCCATATTACCATGTTTAAGCAAAGTCTTTGAAAAAAAATCATGTCAATAAGACTGTATAATTAACTTTTGAAACACTCTCTTCTCGCCTCGTCTCAGTTTGCTTTCAGACCAAAATATTCCAGTGAATTAGCAGTACATCAACTCTGTAAAAGTATATACCAAACCATTAATAGCAAATTGTTCCATATTTCAGTTTTTTGCAATATTACAAAAGCTTTTGATACCATCTCACATGAAATCTTGTTACAAAAATCATTAGTTTATGGTTTTAAGAGGTAATGCCTACAAATGGTTCTCCTGTTATCTGTTTCACAGGAAACAATATACAGCCTTCAACTATATCACCTCCTCATTTTGCAGCACATCATATGGTGTACGTCAGGGATCAATTCTTGGCCCTTGGCTATTTTTGATTGTATATAAATTATATTTGTAAAAGTTATAATGATGTTAAATTCTTGCTCTTTCCGGACGACACTAAAATTTATTCACAGAGATATAATATGATAAATTTTACTACTACTTTAAATACAGAATTGGTGAAAATTAACAACTGGATAAGTAGCAATAAACTAATGTTAAACATATATGAAACAAAATATATTATCTCTAGTCCTATTGTGACACAACAAATAAACACATTTATTGGAATCAATAATATCAATATATCTCAATTTAATGAATTTAAGTTTTTAGGTGTACTAATAGATAGCAAGGTTAAATGGAAACAGCATATAGATTTCTTAAATTCTAAATCATCACTATTAACAGGAATAATCTATAGATTACGGTATTATTCAAATGAGAAATGTTTAAGACATATATTTCAGCTTAATATATCCTCACTTACATTTTTGTTGTGCTATATGGGGAGGAGCATACACTACCTATGTCAAAAGCCTTTTACTATCACAGAAGAAAATATTACGTGTAATGTTCTTTAAAAGTAGATATAGTCACACCGGGGAATTATTTAGGGAACACAAGTTACAAATTAAAGTTGAAAGTTAAAGTTAAGTTAAAAATTTGTCTGAAAAAGAAACGTTTTTAACTATAAAAAAAAATGTAAGGGAAGAGGTTAAGAATTCAGGATATCATAAAACTCAACACATTAATGTTCGTTCACAAATTCTAAATATCATTGCCTATACATAGACATTTTTCACGACTGGCACACTCCGCCTCACGACGAGCCGGTCACCTCAGCCTGCCCTTATGCCGCACATCCCCATGCACAGCAGAATGTCACGTACAGAGGGTGCAAGCAGTGGAATGAACCATCAAAACAAATTATTAATGAACAAAACTTAACCTCTTTCAAGAATAAAGTTAGAAAATTCTTCTATGTTTATATGAAAATGCCACTTTATTACAGTTAAACTTAAAATAAGTTTTTGCAATAATTAATTTATTTGATTTATACGTTTTATTTGTATACTGTGCTTAACTCATAATTTCACAATCCATACTCTGTAATGTTGTTATCCATATGCGGAGGGGATGGTGTTCAGGCTATGTGAGGTGGGGGGCCATTTGTTCAGCATATGTTCATGGTAATTGGGATTCGTTTAAACCAGGGTGGATGTAGGTAGGGTGTAACCATAGCACTCTACTTGTATTATTATTATTGATGTTATGTACTAATATGTTTCTTGTTTCTATTGGCATTATTGATATTTCTACATTTCTCTGTTTCGTATTTGTCGCTAATTTTGGCCCTATTATCACTAGACCTTTTATAACTATGCTGTACTTGCATTATTTAATGCTATCTGTTTTTTTTCTGAATATATATTATATAGTCCACGTAGGTAGGTAATTCAAAAGCTAATATGCTAATATTTATATCTAATGAACGTCCTTGCCATGACCTATACTTTTCTTTAGAATAAGAATTGTAGTAGTTGCCCACAAAGAGCTTTGCTCAATGTGTATGTGAACTTCGTTCACGTTTAACCTTATGTACTGTTACGTAATGTATTATAAAAGGTCAATAAATTTGTCATTTGTCATTTCTCTCTCTCTCTCTCTCTCTCTCTCTCTCTCTCTCTCTCTCTCTCTCTCTCTC
>CM035184.1:9064574-9072074 GCA_020233015.1 Callinectes sapidus
ATCCCTTAATATTACTCTCTCTCTCTCTCTCTCTCTCTCTCTCTCTCTCTCTCTCTCTCTCTCTCTCTCTCTCTCTCTCTCTCTCTCTCTCTCTTCTTATAATGTCATTCCTGATTCCTTCATTTATATTCATTCTTTCCATCTTCCCATCTGATTCTCATTTTTACTTTACTGTGTCTTTCACCTCACTGTGTCCCGCTGCAAATAATGTTCTTCCTTATTCTCTAATTCATAACTTATCTAAATTCCTTTTCTTTTTGGCATCTTTAATCTTGTCACTAGGTTTTCTCTTTCAGTAATGTTCTTTATGATTCACTAATCTATATTCGATTTCACGAGATATGATTAATTTGTAGATAGCACGACCTCACCACCACCATCACTACCACCACCACCACCGCGTGCACCATCGACCCTCTGTAACCACCACCACTACCACCACCACCACCAGGACAGACAGGGCAGGCAGCTTTCGGCCTTCCTGTGTCTGGCCAGCCAGATCGTGGTCCCCAACGTTTCATTCCCAAATTGTTCCTTTGAGCATTCGAGACAAAACTGCAAGACTTCGGTGCCTTTTCTTCCTGAGCCCCAACTGCGCTAAATTAACAACTTTTTCCCTCCGCTCACTGAGGCAGCCCACGGGATGAATAGACACAAAGAAAATATAAAGGCACCGGCTGGTCACACCCTTCCTCAAAGGGCAAAGAAAGGGTATTGTGATACTCTATGATTTTTTGCCTAGAAAGATGTTTCATCCTCATCATTATTCATTCTTTACACAACTTGGACATGACCAAAACGCAGAGGACACAAAATAACACGTCCACTGAATAATGTTATTTTTATGTTTCGTTGTGTTTCTCTGCGTTTTTTCTGATATTCTCCACTTTCATCATCTGAGCAGCCTAATGCACAACGTTAAAGAACCGCAAACTTCAGGTTGAATCACATGCCTCTCTCTCACATAAACAAAGGATCACTTATAATCCCACCCGAGCGATCTCGTCCCAGTCTCGTGCATTTTTGTATAACAATGAATGGATCCTCTCTAGATTGCGGGCAATTCCAGCAAAGATCATTCCCCTGACGTCTGACCTCCACTCCAGGCCTGAGGGTCTTATGGGATACTGAAATGATGTGCGGGCCTTCTTTTCCGTGCATGCAGAAGAGGAAGGCGGAGTGCACCCTCGCTTTGCAACACATGAGGCGGATAATGAGTCATGAGAAGTATTCACAAGAGCTTGTATATACGAATGAAGCTTTACTCTTAGCAGAGTCAGTGATGAATACCGATGCACACACACTAAGTAAGGTAGCATGAGCATTAAGTGCTTACGAGCAGAGAATAAACCACCACAATTTCAAGAACAGCTTTACGTCATTGGCTTCATAGAGAGTTGGATGTACGGCTATGACACGCAGTGAAAGTCTCGTCATATTAATGAAAAGATGGACTCATGTGATCATCTTTAACGTACATTGCGAACTTCTGTCTTGGGGATACAGCTGCCACAGTTGTATTGTAGTGACGTTTTTGGTGGAAAAAATTCAATGAAAGGGCAGATTACTTAACTCACCAAAACTAACAACTGCTCTGAGTAACAATCGAATTCTCTAAAAGACAAATTGGAATGTGGACAAAACACACTGCTTGGAAGACGTCGATGAGCAGTGACTCTCCAGGTGATATTCGCGCGGGCATCCAATAAATATCTAATTTCTGTGACATTTAACACTCAAAAACAAACAAAACAACAAAAAAAAACTCACTCCGTTCACTGAACTATTGCTGAATTAAAAAGAGACATTTCTGATAGGGAAAGACTAAAGGGGAAACTCACCAAGCAGTTCATGGAGTTCGTGATAAGTTGTAATAGGAGAGATAATACGTACCCTGTGGCATTATGCTCGTATTCCTAAACACTGGACTCTGATCCATAACGATTTCCATTAACTTAAAAACGATTGGCAAGGTTCTCGTGTTTCCTTTTACTTGAGATGCAGAAATCTTTTTTAGATGATCACTAAAAAAAAAGGAAAGCACTCCATAACTTCCATCCTTAAAAATAATCCAGGTAAGACACAGATCTCCTGCAAGACTCCATAACTTTCGCCCTTAAAAATAATCCAAGTAAGACACAAATCTTCGTATTGAAATCTGATAGATACGACCTAAACTCGTACATGATCCCTTTATCATCTCTTTATTACCAGTGTATCAGAGAGCACGACACAACACAATAATTACACAGAGGTGACTGTATTACTTCATCATCAACATCTACACTGAGCAGTCCTAATACCCCTTCACTCTTGTCGTTCCGGCTTGCTTTCCCGTCATCACTTTCTCACTTCCTTCCTCACACAACATAACCTTCATCGTTGCTCTACCATCTCCTTTCATCTCCTTTCCAGCCTCCTTCTCTCGTCCCTCCACTTCAACACGCCCTTAACGTACTAAAAGTGTACACAATTAAGCACAAAGAAAGGGTCCGTATTATAACTCTCAAGCTGCTCCTCAGCATAAAGAGGGAGACGAAGACTGTCCACTGGTCACGTATGAGTGGAAATTAAGATAATGACCCCGAGCAGAGAGAGAGAGAGAGAGAGAATGAGAAGAGAGAGAGAGAGAGAGAGAGAGAGAGAGAGAGAGAGAGAGAGAGAGAGAGAGAGCGGACAGACAGAAAGATCACCAAGCAGACAAACTATCAAAAACAGTGAGAATGACAGAAATACAACGTAAAAACACAAAAGAAAAATCACACATAGACATATAGATAGACAAACATGTGAGCCAAATCAAATACGCACACACACACACACACACACACACACACACACACACACAGCAAAGGACAATGTGTGTGGCCAGTACTTCTATATATTTGTTTCCCCTCTCCTGTAACCGTTCGATGCGCCATAACCTTCCCTCATCCGCCCGTTATCCTCCTCCCAACTCACAAAATAATCCACTTCCTCCTCTTTCTGTCTCATTCATACGTTCTCATCGCCACAACTCGATCAACCTCCCCACGCTCCAGTAGAGCCTACACTCACCTCTCAACGTCCCTACAAACGGCATTTTTACCCTAGTAGTTTAAATCCCTTACCTTCCCATACATTTACTTAATCTTTAGGGCCCCGTTCCACATGCACTAACAGATACAACTCCTTCCTGTTCCCTTCTGTTACGTTTCTCACCCTCCTATAACGTAGTTTTTTTTTTCTTTTTCATCCTTTACCCACTGATTCTTAAGCATGTAACTTTTTTTGGATGAATTTGTAGTCCTAAAATCCACCTTAAGCTCCCGAAATTGGCGTTGTACTTTAATCATTATCTCATCAACAGTCAATCTGAAGCTACTGGTGAGATAATGGCTAAAGTACAACACTAATTTCGGGGGGTTTATATGGATTTTAAGACTAGAAATTCGTCCAAGAAAGAGTTACATACTTCAGAATCTCTGTTCAAACATGCCCTGGAGTTTTTAGGCATTCACTACCTGTACTAACTTTTAGCAATTTCTCATCCACTGCTGGTGTGGTTTTGGTGTGAGGATGTATGAGGAAATTGCTGATTCTGGACTCTTGGACTCGTATTCTGAAACACCTCACTGTCACCATTACTAATTTACAAAGGCTCTTAATGAAGATAGGTACTCTTGTATTTAAGGTTACTTTTCATAGTTCTGGCGATGGGTTAGCAAGATATCTGGTTTGTAAGGAAGAACTATCTTGCAAACCTATCTAGTCTCTCTGTGGCCCTGGAAAATTGTCGTGATGATAAAGTAAGTTCACCACGAATACGGTCGTTGAACTTTTCCTAACACAGTGTTTGGTAAAGAAGGAATAAAGCCATCCTGTACTTGTCTCTGTATGTGGATTTGCTTGGCGCTTTTAGTTCTAGTGCACTGTATAGTTCGCCAGTCTATCTCTCCACATCTCTCCCACATATATGCACTCCGGCCTAGCGTTAACCATCCTCCTTGCCAACCTCCCTCTCTCTCAGCCTGGTTTAGGGAAAAATACAGAGGACGCCAGTATTTTCGCAGATGTGAATATGCAAAAGGTAATATTTTACTATTGAAAAGTATAAGAGCGCGCTTGTCAGAGAGAGAGAGAGAGAGAGAGAGAGAGAGAGAGAGAGAGAGAGAGAGAGAGAGTGTGTGTGTGTGTGTGTGTGTGTGTGTGTGCGTGAGTGCAAATCCCGGTTTTTTCTTCCTTCCCCTAGATGAGCCACAAAGATCTTCCTCGCAGGATTTGTAACAAAATTAATTTAGCTAAAATCGTTGCACGCATACACCGTCACGTGTGTGAGAGATGTGAGGGACTGGCGAGGGTTCCAGTAAAGGAAGTGAGAGGCGAGGTGGCGACACTCTTGAGAGATGCATCAAGGAATGGCGGAGTGTTTCCCCGTACCTACGTAGATGGCAGTGTTGCCCGGTGTTGTTCCCATGCTGGAAGTGAAGGGCGGCAGTAAGCGCCAGTTTGTACTTTATTTTCCTGTCAGTCATTCATAGCGTTAATATTTCAGCCAAGTTTTCATTATCATGTCATTACAGCTAATGCAAGTCAATTCAAGATATATTCACTTTATTCCTACACTACATTCAACAAGTAATACAATAAAAATATGAGTTGAATGCTTTTAGGAGAACCTTCCTGAAATTCTGCAAAGTTTTCATTTGTACTGTTATGTATTATTGCAGTGAATGGAAACAATTTGTTGACATGTACTGCAGTGCGGTATTGCATGTAATGCAAATCAAACTCCTGTTGTGTGATACCTCACGTAATGCAGGTAAATGGAAGTTTTATTAGCCACCACGCTTGTTTGCACAGGTGTGATACTGCTTCGGTAAACTGTTATGTTACCCTAATGTACTTGTCATTCCTGATAAGATACTCACACACGCACTGTTACGTTACTTCGTGTTTTGCATTATATAATCAAACGACAGTATTGATCGACTATAGAGAACACGTAATATTTTTCACACCCATATTGATTGCAATGTTTCATGGCTTGCTTAAGAACACTAAACATTCTTTGTTCTTAGCCAATGTTCTTTGATTTTTTTTGCTACAAGAACTTCATAACAGTTTTTTCATGAAAATGCCGCAATTTTGCTTGCATCCCCCTCTTAAGCTATTCCTATAAGCATATACTTGTTTAGTCTGAAAACATTGAGTACCAGTATAACACATGCACTGAATAAATCGAACACATACCCTCAAAAGACCCTCATCATTTTCCACCCTCCCCAGCCACAGTCACCACGTCGCAGGTTGTGAATAGCAGCACGTTCCCTTTCACTGAACTTCATGATAGGATATATTTTAAATAGAAGTGTCGCTTTAACACCACAAAAGAAAAAGAGAGAAACCCTTGCCACAGACAGACCCGCCACACTGAGTCCCTGGCGTGTGTCCACATATATCAGGGGAAGAGTAACAAGTAGGATCTGGTTGCCTTTGTGGTATTGCCTCACTGGATCAGAGTTTGCAGAGCGTATTGAATGTCGAACATTTATTACAACAATACTTCTTCTGTTGCTGTTGTTGTTGCTGTTGTTGCTGTTCTTGTTTCAGCTGTTACAGTTTCACTAGCACAACAGTGGCATTCCACACCAACATCAATGGCATCACTAGCAACAGATGTAGGTGTAATACCAGCAGCACCACCACCAGCAGCATCAACAGCAGCGGCGGCGGCATCAGAAGTAATCATGGTATAAGGAACAGCTCCCTAAGTGACGAAGGTTGTAAAGGCGCCTCCTGGGCGAGCACTGAAGGATAATGGGCGTGTACACTGTATGAAGAGGTTTTGGCAAAGCAATATACGCCCAAAGGCAGTGTTTCCCTACATTCCACCTCACCCCACCCTACCCCTTCTCTCTCTCTCTCTCTCTCTCTCTCTCTCTCTCTCTCTCTCTCTCTCTCTCTCTCTCTCTCTCTCTCTCTCTCTCTCTCTCATCTTACGATCAATGATTACGTTAATGATTTTCAGCTATCGCAACTGATCGTCCCCGACAAGAAGTACAATTTCCCATTACTCTGTTTGAACATCTATGTCTACATTTTTTTCATTCCGTGCACCACTCGGCCTGGTGGTGGTGGTGGCGGTAGTGGTGGTGGTGGTAGTGGTGGTGGTGGTGGTGGAGGCGAGGGCGAGGAGGGAAGGGCAGAGGCGGTGAAGGCTCTACAAGGGATGGCTTTATGACTTTTAATGCAATAACAACATTTCCGTTTCATCAATTATCCATCAAACAAGATTAGAGGAAGTGGAGGAAGAGGAAGAGGAGGAGGAGGAGGAGGAGGAGGAGGAGGAGGAGGAGGAGGAGGAGGGGGAGGAGGAGGGGGAGGAGGAGGAGGAAAAGTAGGGTTTTTAGTTGCCTAGATTACATGCTTAACTGTTTATCATCTTTTGTCCAGTTTTACGATCCATCCCCCGTACATTTCCAAAGAACCCTAAAAAAGTTCTTTCCCTAACTTCTTAATTTGATTTAGACTCATCAAGAAAATAATAACTTATCTACTTATCATTCTCTCTCTCTCTCTCTCTCTCTCTCTCTCTCTCTCTCTCTCTCTCTCTCTCTCTCTCTCTCTCTCTCTCTCTCTCTCTCTCTCTCTCTCTCTCTCTGCATTCATCCATCACCCCAAAACATCCACATAACAAACAACACAAAAGTAACAATAACAACCATATACTCCCGTCCTATTCTCTCAACCCGTTGTTTCACTCTCCAACACGCCCAGCGGACACCTCCCACCACCTCACCACGGCCCACACACCAATTCATCCCTCCACAACGCGCACAGGAGCACTCACCACCACCACCTCATCACGCCAAAGCCAACTGGACACGCCAACTTCAATGTCAACACCAATAACAGGGTGGGGAGGAGGGAGGGAGGGAGGTAGAGGAGACAGGGAAGGGGCGGGGTTTTCGGGGCAGGACGGGGCATGGCAAGGTAGAGTGGAGCTAAGTCTAATGGATTTCACTCAAATTGACACATTAACCCGCGTCACTTCCACTCACAGCGATGATGGAAGGTAGACTTTGTAGTGGATGGTGTGGCTCATCTGTAGTGGTAGTCGTGGTAGTAGTAGTAGTAGTAGTAGTAGTAGTAGTAGTAGTAGTAGTAGTAGTAGTAGTAGTAGTAGTAGTAACAGTAGCATTAGCAGTAGTTGGCATCTTAGCAAGGGATTATTTTACATATATCTCACCTAAAATTTATACTTAATCTTAACTAAGAAAAGATGCATGCAATCAATTTTTAAATAGGACCTAGTAGTAGTAGTAGTAGTAGTAGTAGTAGTAGTAGTAGTAGTAGTAGTAGTAGTAGTAGTAGTAGTAGTAGCAATAATACTGCTACTACTAGTAGTAGTGGCAGTGATGATAGTAGTAGTAGCAGCAGTGATGGTGGTGATGGTGGTTGTATGACATGCGATGATAATGGTAAAAGTAGCATTTTTCTATTAAGGAATGAGACGGC
>CM035184.1:9077074-9083629 GCA_020233015.1 Callinectes sapidus
AGTAGCAGTAGCAGGAGGAGGAGGAGGAGGAGAAGGGCGTGAATGAAGACAATGACGAGGAGGACGAGGACGCACAGAACAAGGAACAGTATAAAGAGGTGGCATAAAAGAGGATAAAGATGAGGAGGAGGAGGAGGAGAAGGAGAGGGAGAAGGAGGAGGAAGAGGAAGAGGAAGAGGAGGAGGACAGGCGAACAAGGAGGAGGAAGCAAGGAGGCACAGTGCAAGCGGCCGGTCGAGCACTGCCAGATGACCTCACCAACCAATTACCAGCGACAAACACTCCACACCAAGACTCCAGCAGGCCATCACTCACCCCCAGCACCAGGAGGAGGAGGAGGAGGAGGAGGAGGAGGAGGAGGAAAGAGAGAGGCACCAATACCGGGAAAGGTAAGGGAAGAAAGTTACACGGATGGGAAAAGAATCAATTAGTAAATAAGATGTTTATTCCTACCGCTGGACCTCTTTTAAGAGAAAATAAAAAGTCATTTATATTCAACACCTATTTTTCTCCTTTTCTTTCTTTTTTTCCGGTGCACTAACCACGGGCACTTCTTCACTTCCCGCTCACCATCTCATGAGGCAAAACTCGTAGAATGAAAACCAAAATACTTCGACAAGAAGGAAGACGCTGTAAATGTGCCAATACGTAGGCTAAGGTCAAAACTGTTTCATGAACATGAGTAACATTTTACTGCTTGTTAAAGTTTACATGATCACTTTAAACTGCACCAACACAATATGAAGGGGAAAGGAGGAGGAGGAGGAGGAGGAGGAGGAGGAAAACGACGACGATGACAAGGACGAAAAATGAAGATGGCAAAGGCGAGGACGAGTAAAGAAGTGAGGAAGAGTAGGATGGCGAGAAGCAGAAGCAGCTAGTATCAAGTTACGTCGCCTACGCCTCACACTGTTGACTGCACCAAGAGGGCTCCTGTTCCCCTCGTGTGTGGGAGAAGCCATTCATTATCCGGCGGTGAGAAATGTCGCGAGGAGACGAACAAAGTAAGCAAATACCGGAAGCTGTTAACTCATACAGATCGAAATAATTGTGTTATTGAATCTTACAAGCTAAAAGTATCAAATCATCTTAAAATGTCAAAATCCTTCAAAAAGTAAATGGACCGTAAAAACATTTGCTCTTTTCATGCATGGACAGCAAGTGGGGCAATACAATAAAGCTTCATAAAAACGAAATAGAATAGACAAGAGCAAGACAGAAAATGACGATAGATGTGAAAATATGAACGTAAATATTTGAGTCAGTTTTTATCAGTTAACTTTTCTAGACACGATATAACCTGAGAGTATTCTGGAGAGTCAGGCTTTAGCGACTGCTTTTTCTATATATATGCCAAGAGCAAGTCACTAAAAATACAAATAAGAATTTCAAGATGTATTTGAGTTTTGCCTGGAATTTAGTACGCATTACTGTAATTATTAGCTAAGCGATGTAGCCTTCCCAACATGCTGTAAACAGCTGTTCGTCATCCTGAATGCAACGTAAAAAAAAATGTGTAAATACGAGGCTAAAATTAAACTTTTGAACCAACCTGCAATGTCTGAACAGCGTCAACACTTCTCAGTCACAGCAAACATGACGCGGAAAAGTTTCTTTTCGCAAACCTCGGCGCCTCACCACCTCATCCTCCGAGGTTGTCACTCGAGACATAGTCTTTTCAGGAAAATATCATTTTCAAATTAAAGGCACAAAAGCCACATAACTTCACAGCTGAGACGCATCACGCCTTTTTGGTCTGCGAGGTCCCTAAGGCAGCCGGACCTTTGCGACACACTGCTTCCCTTGCACCAGCTCTTCCATTATTACTTGCTGGAGCAGTGACGGGCAATCTGGGAACGCGGTGCTCTCTAGGGTGCATGCATGTTTTCCAAGGATACCTGGAAAACTGGAACTAGGGGGCTACATGGAGAGGCACATGACATGGTCAGTGTGTAAAGCAGTGCACAGTAGGGAAATATGTTTTGGAAAGGAAATTGGGAGTCAGAAAAGAAAATATGAAAACATTAAATGGTTTTTGAGATGCTGATTTATTATCATTATTATTGTGATTATTATAATCATTATTATCATTATTATTATCATAATCATCATCATCATCATCATCATCATCATCATCATCATAATAAATAGATAGATAGATACCTTTATTGTCAAATTGTTATACAATTGTACATAAAATGAAATTCTTTCGGGCTTGGAGCTCCAGATTAAAAATTGAATTACATAGTAAAGTATGATAGAAATAAAGTCTAAAATACAGTAAAATGGAGTTTTAACAAGTTGATCACAGATAACTTCATATTACTTATTCAGGACTGTACATATCTAAAATAATTATATGATTTTATGCTTTTCGGTACGAAGGACTTTCTATATATATCAGTACGTAGCGCAGGGAGGGCTAGTCTCCTTCCCGACCTTACAAACACGGTCATAAAGGGGATGGCTGGGATCCTTCATTATCTTTTTCTCCTGTCTTAGAACACCTGGCTGGGATCCTTCATTATCTTTTCCACCTGTTTTAGAACACCTTCATTGTACAATGTCTCTATTGCTTTGGTCTCAGCACCCAGTTTACTTACTTTCTTTATTATTCTAGACATCTTATTTTTATTAAGAGAATTTCATTTTCAGTAGTACACAACATCATATATAATAATATACATAATCTTTTTTTTTTATGACATTTAAGATTAAAGAGTTTTGTATTGCACCATTCCACGAATTCAGAACTTGAGCTTCGTGCCCTGTTCTATCATCTCTAACAATTTTGTCAATGATTACCATCATCATTATCATCATCATCATCATCATTGCTATCATTATTATTATTACTATTATTATCATCATCATCATCATCATCATCATCATCATCATCATCATCATCATCATTATTACTAATATTATTAATTTCCCACTTTTATGACAATTACTTAGGACTGAGTTAGCAATTCCAGCAAATTATATTCACGGATTTCGGAATCACCTAATGGTAGTGACTCACATTACTACTACAGTGCTAAAGTCTGGGCCGTGAAGAATAATGGCTTCCTTGTTTACGTAACATTTTCATTGGTGTACATCGATGTTTTATTACATGAGATAACATTTCACCGCCACAGTTAGAGGAAGCAGCAGAGACTGGCCCCGGTGTACACAAGCCTCGATTTTTGATACGCGAAGCTTGCCAGTACAAATGTTAATGAGGCAAGATGCATGCAAAAATTTGTCCTTTCACTGGCAAATGAGTTAAGCAGGGTTCTTTTTTCTATCTATTTATACTGCTTTTGGTTCGTTTTATTATTTATTTTTTTATTTGATAGTCTAATTTATTTGTCACACACACACACACACACACACACACACACACACACACACACACACACACACACACACACATCAATGAAAAAATAGAATTATGAAATTATAAAAATCCAACACCATTGTGAAATATAAAATATCTCACACCGAATATAAATAATGACGATCCAAAAGTAAATCCCTCGGTAGGTTTTGTCAAACTGCCACACTCGTGACGCTAATCATCTCTCTAAAGAATTGAGCTGCATTGAACAAGCAGGAATACAAATTAGGTGAAATGGCAAACACCGTCCCTCACTCGCCGCCACGCCCACCACCACCCTTAACGAACGTGAACCCGCTCCAGCTGAGGAAATATGAAAGTATGAGGAGATAAATTATGCGCCGCGATCACCACTGCAGCGCGAGGGATTGTGGGTCCAGACGTGAGGAAAGGGAATCGCTGCTCTGGTGGAAGGTATTTTATCTTCCACTGAAATCCAAGGGGAAAGGAGGGACATGGAAGGAGATTATGGGAAGAGAAACTCCAGGGAGAGCTGCCACCTTCCCCCTCCTCCTCCTCCATCTCCTCCTCCTCCTCCTCCTCCTCCTCCTCCTCCTCCTCCTCCTCCTCTTCTTTTTCCTCCTCTTCCTCTTCCTCTTCCTCTTCTTCCTCCTCTTCTTTCTCTTTATCGTTTCTTTGGATCGTAGGAAAGATTGCACATGAGGATAAGCTGTTGTTGCTGCTGCTGCTAATATCACTTACTATCATTACACCACCACCTCCGCCGGCACCACTATCGCCACTGCCACTGATGCTGCTGCTGCTGTTGCTGCCAATATCACTTACTACCATTAAACCACCACCGCCACTACTACTGCTGTTACTGCTGCTGCTGCTACTGCTACCGCCGCATTAAGTTAATAATGAGTAGATGCGAGGTCACAACCAGGTACTTCACGGTCTTTACAGTGGTGGCAGTAGACTTGCAGTGTTTGAGCAAGTAAGACATATTCAGGAGTTCCCTTGTTAGTCTCATTCTGCCGCTTAAATTTCAACCTTGCCTTTCTAGTTTCTTTTTATGATAAGTTTCGATAGAAGAAGGGTGGAGGTTCAAATCATGGTACTTTTATCGGGATTATGAGTACAAACCCTTACCACAGCACACGTTGAGTGACAGAAACAAACAAGAAAGAAAACCAAAATCTCAGCTTAACGAATAATAGAATTAAGATTCATAACAATAATGGGCACCAATAAAAAAAAAAAAAGAAAAAAAAAGAAAAAGCGTTCAAATAACATCCCCGAAAAAAATCTCGGCGAAAACAGTGACGGTTATCTGGCAACAAATGGCCGGAACAGCACCGATATCTTAGTCGGTGATCCTGACAAATCTTCTGACGACCTTGCAAATCTGTGTCTCCTCCCTATGAAAAATAAGAATGCTAGTCGCTGCAAACCAGATGGAGATGTTCCAATAAACAGAAGTAAAGCAACGCGCACAGATACCTGATATCAGTATGTGCACGTTGTAAATCCCCTCTTCTTTTCCCACATTTCGTTCATGTGTGTGGTGGCCTTACCTGCGGAAAGAGAAAGAGAATAAGAGATAAGAATAAATAAGTAAATAAATAAATAAAAACTTCTCACTAAAATCAAAGAAATATACCATTAATGACTCCTCCTTACTGCCATTGAAACAAACACTACTGAACGTGTAACCAAATACGTCCATTAGTATCATTTTCTATGTTTGTATTCATCTGACATTCTTTTTAAATAGAATGACGCACTGTACTGCCTCGGTACTCGTCGCTTCAACCTTATCAGTGCTTAGGCCTTCGAGTGAGACGTTCACCAGTATCGCCAGATCATGAAGTTTATTCATTGTTATTCAATTATTAAGGGACCCTATCTACATTTCTTTTACTCTTCATGCATCCTTTTGGTACTGTAAGCAAGCATTGTGACACTTCCTTAAACCCATATAACCAGTACTGTGGCAGTATCGGCGGAGGAATATCACGGGAACAGTGTACCCTGACGTCAGTATCGAGTTACGTCGAGGATGAATCCAGTTATCTTCACTTTGCATTCCTCTTATGCTACCACAGCGAAAGGTACAAAACAAGACTGCAGATATTAAATTCACAAATACTAGAAATAAACTTGATATCCTCGAAGTGAAATTACAAAACTTGCACGGCCAATATGCATATCGCGAAGTTTTGCACGGGAGAGAAAAGATCTCAAAAAAGGTGGTTGCAGAAGAGCCTCGAGAAGGGAATCCTCTGCTGGCCACGTAATTAGCTGATTGATTGACTGATTGATTAGTTGATTGATTGATAGAATGGTTGAACGACAGTGATTAACTGGTTAACTGACAGTGTGATTGAGTTATGAATTGACTATTTAATTGCCTGAATGATTGATTGACTAAACGACTGAGTGACTAATTGATTGGATAACTGATTGATTGCATTTCTAACCTGACGGATTAAACTGCACCATCGCAAAGGTAGGACTGTAAGACGCTCGATGGACAAGTGGACTCCTAGGTAAAGCTGATTTGAGGCACAATAGTATATCCGCCTGACGGGGACAGTAAGAGAAAGAGAAGCAGATGAGGAGAAAAAGAAAAGGAAAGAAGGAAAAAGACGAAAAAAAATGAAAGAGAGAATAAAACAGAAAGGTATAAAGTAAGAAGAGTTCAGTAATTGTAAAAAGTAGAAACATAAGAAAAACAGGAAACAATAGGAAACAATTACAGGGAAAAGAACACAGACGCGAGACAAAATAAAAGTATAAATATACGGTAAGACGGGTAGATAAGATGATAGGGATGTAAAAAGAATTGCAAGAAAAATGAGGTAAAAGGAAATATAAATAGGAATACCAGAGAGAGAGAGAGAGAGAGAGAGAGAGAGAGAGAGAGAGAGAGAGAGAGAGAGAGAGAGAGAGAGAGAGAGAGAGAGAGAGAGAGAGAGAGAGAGAGAGACAGAGAGAGAGTCAGTCAGGCAGAGCAGCAGACAAACAGGCAGACAAACAGACACAGAAGAGACACAGACAGACACCCACACATAGACTTTCTAGAAGCGTATAGGTGCATTAAACATCACTTTCACAACAGCACACCACCACCGCCAACACTCACAGTTATGACACACACAAGACTCCCACCAGCTCGCGGCGACAGATCAACCAGCGAATTAACTCACCCTTAATTAACACAG